>JAJJMA010011251.1:0-23438 GCA_023529015.1 Papaver nudicaule | reverse complement strand
TTTTTTTTTTTTCCTGTATCAGTTGGAATTTTTGTTGAGATTTAGGGATCAAAAGTTTCAATTTAGAGTTCGGAAATCATGCTTAGATGCTGATTCCGTAATCGATGTATGTACTCTGTAGTCCTCTTTGTGTACTCTATTGTGAATGTCACTATCTTCATGCTTAGCAGCTACTTTGCACTCTGATTTCAACTAGACCTGTAGTCCTCTTTGTATACTCTATCGTGGATGTCTAATTCTCACTAAATCATGAAGAGACTTTGGTTGGATTTGAAGATTGGCCGCAAGAGGGATGTATTGTGAGACATGTTCTAGGCAAGGTTTCTGTCTGTACAGGGTAAGGCATTGTGTTGCTAACATATATCATGATTTGTACAAACTAAAACAAGGGTGGGTCTAATCTTCACTATTCATATTTGTACAGGTTAACAGCTAGAGAGTTTTCTATGAAGGTGCAAATGCAGCTGTCTTTCGGGCCTTGACACATAACTAACCAGCGAATTCCCAATATCTAAGGTATGTGTTTCCCCTATTTACAATGAGTTTGTTCATACTTAAGTTGGAAACTTGAATTTCTGATTGAAACTATTGAGTTTTGGTATTCTAGCTGGATTGTAATTGCAGGCTCTGTTAACTCATGCATAGTATATGTTGTAGTGCACTTTACTAATTAACTATGCAAGTGTATTGGGTATTAACAAATAACAATCTCTAATAGCAGCCGAAATTTTTAACTACTGCTTGTTGGTGTAAGTTTTACAGTGCATGAATACTGCTTTCAAATTAGACAACATACTAGTTCAGAGGCATGTACGCATGCAGTAATCTGCAACTTTGCATATCTGGGTATGCTTATCCCGGCAGTCAATGTCATGTCCTTTGTTAAATAAATTTGTTCTTTTGCACCTTGCAGACGAGAAGGACAAGATACCCAGGATGAATTAGAGAAAAGGGATCTAAGGGAGGAATTGGAAGAGCGTGAGCGTAGGCATTTTTCTTCCAAGGATAAGGGTCATCATGGTGAGGATACATGACTGTAATGCTGCCTAGAATACATGACTGTAATGCTGCCTATTCACCATTATTGCTGGTTTGCATTTTTAATATTTTATACATGCTGAGGTTGGCTCTATTTGTGATTGCAGACGACAGAGATCGAAGAAGGGGCTCAGGACATTATCTAGAAGGTGAACAATTATGTCCTTTTCCTTTCTTTGCAATTTGTTTCTCTTGTAATTTTTTTGACTTACCACTGTAACTAACTGTAGGGATAAAGAGAGATACCGAAGACCGTATCGTTCCGCGTGATATAGACGCCGATGATATTGATGAAGATAGCGACAAGGAAAGGTAGTATTTTGCTGATCTCTTTTGTTTGAAAGTTGAAACACATGGTAGTATGATCATCTTATGTTAGCATTCATCTTTAAATATTAATTTTAGGGATGAACCCAAGTAATAAAGTTAAACTACATGCTCTTTCTTTGGTCATGGTTTTGGAGATATGTTGCAGCTTGGAACATTTTTTCTTTTTCTCTTCCTCTGCTCCTATGGGGTTAAATGTTAATAGAATAGTTCGTCATTTTTTTTATAAGGGAAGAACTTTTATTTAACAAACCGATTGCCTTCTATTCCTGAAGCTGTTACTTATCATCATATATATGTCTAGTAGCTTGCTTTTCAAACATTTGTTAACATAGGTTCGTACAATTAGGTGGGTCTTTTGCTTTGTTCTACATTTGTTAACATAGGTTCATACAATGTTCCACCACCACCAGCTGATCTTGTTGTTGCCAAATCAGTAAAGCTCAATCCCTTACCAGGACGACAACAATCACTAAGCAGTATGGGTTCAGTACAGCAGCCCCCACCATCACCATTTGTAAGCAGTGGAGATCCTGTGTATGTGCAGGCCTTATTGTTGTTTCAACGGTGCTGCAGGAGTGATCGGAGTTGTTACCAGAAATATGTAAACATTAGGTTCTAAGAATTGTAGTGAACTCAGGATTTCAATCCTTCTTTTTATTCAGTTTCAACCTAAATTTGTATTTGAATGTCATTTTGGATTATTGAGTTTCAGTTCATTTTGAATTTTCAGTGAAATGAATGAATTTGAGTTTTCATTTCAGTTGTATTTGAATGTCATTTGAATTTATAAATGTGAATTTGAGTTTCATTTGGGTTTAAATTTGAGTTTGATTTGGGTTGTAATTTGAATTTCATTTCAATGTAATTTGAATTTAAATTTGAGTGAGACAGATGGATTCAGCTTCTGACTGAAGGAATTCAGACAAAGCTGATTCCATTTTTTTTTAAAGTCAAAATCAAGGATACTACCGATCCTAATAGTCATTTAGGTACCACGGTTAATGCGCGTCGTTCATCTGCATCCCATACCGTGCGTCGTAGAAAAATAACACGGCTCAGAAGCGACCCTTTATGCTACTGATCGTGTCCGTCGTAATAGCGTGTTTTGCTACATGCCCCAACGGTCGTATAACAGGCCAAATCCACTAGTGCCTCACTGCCTTGGTTATAGGGTTTTATAGTGTTCCATTGTTTTGAACGATCCTGGTGGGGTGTGTTTAAAATGGGTGTATATGGTACAAGTTATTATTATGGTCTGGTAAGGTAAATTATTTTCTGCCATTGTTAACTATGAATGACGAATTTTATGATGCATAATATGCAATACACATTTTACTAACACATAGAGAGACTGTTTGTGAACCACCAAACCAAAATCCCCACACAATTAAAAGTAACCAAACCAAACGTGACTCCACACGAACAACACAATGTTGTGAAAGTGAACACTAACGACTAGGGCCACCTTTTTCCGGCGTACGCGATGAAAACCCAGGTTGAATCCGATGCTGATTTAGATTTATGGCTTCTAACCGTGACTGGAGCTGAGAAGCATAGATTTCCTCCTCTTCCCTTTCTCTTCGACGACGCTGTTCCTCTCGCCTCTCTGCTTGTCTTTGCAGTTCTTTACGCTTGCGTGCTGCTGTCCTTCTGCGTTCCCTGGTAGCTGCTTGGCTGCGCGCCATAGCTTCGGCCCTTAGTCGCTGCATTTCTATCTCTCTCTCTGCAAGGTGAATTTGGGATGCCATTTGTGTATTTTCGTTTCTTACCTGCCCGATAAGATTCTCCATATCACGGTAGTCTTTCACCAACCTGTCGGACGGAGGCGCTGGTGTAACTGGAATGTGTAACTCGTGACAACGAGCGCGAAGTCGGTGCATTTCATCTTTTGCATCAATCATCTGATCACACATACAGTAACCTCCCTGGAGGGCATACATGTTAGTCATCTGGAAAAACCTTTTTTTACCATCTGAGTCGGTGTATATATTTTCTGAGATATACCCCATCCCTGTAGTGGCCTTTGGAAACTGGTGGTGGTAGACGTGTGGTGGTCCACCGATTCCATTGTTGGAATCCATTTGTGTTGTTGAGTATTTCGCCGGGTTTGTTTGGACTTTATTCGGTTGGGAGATGAAAGAATTGTAGTTTGTGGGTTGGACTTGCATGCAGGTCTATTTATAGGAAAACAGCCACGAACACTTTGAGGGCACGATTCTATTTTGAGGGCACGATGCTATTTGTTTAACCATATATATCAATTTTTACTAATTTTTGTTCTGCCCTTTTCCTTACCTTTGGAAAAGTCATTCGATGACCCCTTATCATACAATCATCCATTTAGTCGCTGCAACGCAATTAGCCATTGCCGCAAATCATACAACTCTGAGTCAAAGAACGCAAAAAAACTTCAAATACATGGCATTATACTTGACTACCAGCCCATACACACAAGTTGTTCAATTTTTCCCTACTGAATTGACCACCCAATTGTAAGAGCCGACAGAAGACAAATGAACAGGAAAGTTATATGCACGCTTATAATTATCAGTCATAACTTATTCGGGCGTTGCTATTTTTATATTACATTGAGAGAAAAAAAGGGAATCTGTCAGAACCATAAGTGAATATGGGGGTACCAGGGGTGATAGGGTAAATACTTTGTTGGGAAATGTGTGTTATAATTATTATAACCTACCACCCAACACATATAAATTCATATAGGCATCATGCCCTCTATAACCTAGCTCTCCCGAAGTCTAGTGTAGTCATATCAATCTAACTTTGGGCCCGTGGATAAATGCAGGGGTAGTGTCTCCTCTTTTGGTACAGCAACTGAAGGGTAGAACCTCCAGGGAAAATAGTAAATGTCCCTGAACTAAGGCCAAAGGACAATAGCGGTGACTTTTGACCATGCGAGACAACACCTACAGAGACTGCCTTGTAGGCTTCTTTATAGGGCCTGACTTTTTTTATCTGGCACTTTTTTAATATGAGCTGTTATTTTTTGAAAATATCTTCAATGCGTCCTGTTTCGGTAAATCACTCTTTATAAATATTAGAACCGCAAAGTTAGCTATTTTTTAAGGGCTAGTGATTCACCCATGATACTATAAACTGTCGTTTAGACTCTTTAATGTTTCACATTCCTGACCGGTGAACAAACTTACCAAACTGTATACTTCAATCCCAAACAGGTAACCAAAATATGTTATGTAAGGATGATATCGTAGTTCAGTGAGGTCAATCTACTCCCATGTAAGTTATTTGCTCTGGTCATGTCTAACAATATACAATGTTGGTAATGCAGGTTACCTCGAATATTTTACTTCAGTCTTACCAAGTGAAACCAGTGAATGGAGGCGGAAAATTGGTGGAGGAAAACAACGGAACCACCAAATTTGGTTGTACCATCATGATGTAATGCTATACAAAAACTTCATTAAGGTATTGCGACAAGTAAACCATAGATGTGTAAATGGTTGTGAGTTATGTTTTTGTTTGAGACCTATATTTTTCTTAGATTATGGAGAAGATAAAATAAAACCTGCCTAACACACACATAATCTATAAAATTGCGCAGGTTCTTAGAATGGCTATATGGATTCCTAAAACTAACAGGATTGGCTATATGAATTCCTAACCAAACGAATTCAATGTCTAGTCGGTTGAATGCACGTCACAACTCCTGAAAAAGTTATAATCCTGAGCGAGTTCTATGGTTTTTGGATTGCAAGTAAGAAGGGCTAGCTTTTTCGTATTATGTTTCCGGGTCAGCCAACAAGTTGGATTGAAAGCTGACAACGGAATGGGAGTTTTAATCCGATGTTGCATTCATTTAATCTGATGTCGTGCTTGTGGCGGAATCCCTTTTTCAGCCTCTCAATCTCAGCTGCATCGGAGATGCGCCACCTAAACGAAAAAAGGTCCACACCCAGAAGTCTACAACGAGTTATCTTCTCATTCTCCATTTTTGTTACATATTATATAGCATTAAATTTTAAAAGCACAATAACGTTTGTCCTTCCATATATATCAATGTTTAACATTTTTTGTTCTGCGCTTTTCATTACCTTTACAAAACTTATCGATGACCCCTGATCATGGAATCCCGGGTATAGTCGCTCCAACGCAATTAGTTTTTGACGAAAATAACTGCTATGAGTCCATTAACTCCAACACTTAAACTACAAAAACTGATAGTATGAATTTTAATTTTCCACCGTTGGTACATAACTTACACCACCCATGAAGGTGGCGTTTTAATCAAAAGGGACGGCCGCCGGAACACTAGTTTCAATTTAATATAACATTAGTCTAATGTGTCATACTGCCTGTTTGCCACCAGGAGTAGTACTGAGGTCATTGAACCAGTCCCGTGGGAACAAAACAAAACCGAAATTAGCCTAAATGTTACTGCTTTTCATTAACTTAAAAACAAACATTTGTTCCAACAGATTTCGTACATTGACATAAAAACCATATTCACTAAAAAACACCCACTTCATCCCGGCATTCGGCCCACGGCACCCAATTCCGACGATGTTCATTTTGCTCCAACCCAATTAACCTTACAAGGTTCTTTTAAATTGAACTATTATCTGATCCCACTGTTGTTTATCAGTGTTCGCTGGAGTTGAAGGCGAACCAGTATCTTTCCCGGTTTTTTTCTTCTGTGGACATTGGTCGGACCAGTGATCATCTTCTCCACATGTGTGACAGCTCTGAACAGTATACTGCCTGGGGGAATTAAAACCTGTGGAAGAACCAACCTTACCGTGTTGAATAGCAGAATCTAACCACTCGAAGTCTCCGCAAATTTGGCACTTTAGGAACAATCTGTCTGGGTTTTTATTGGTGTGCGACTCCAGGATTTTTCGAAAACCAACACATTTTGCTTTGGGACAGGCCGAGTAGATATATGGACATAGGGCACAGCGGTGAGTTTCGGATTGACAGATACCACACTTGATTATGGAAGAGCACTGCGATCACACATAATAGATTTAATTAGTTTTAACAACCTTAAAAAGAACAAACAAATGGGTCTTAGGAGTAGGAGGAAACTAGCAATACCTTGGAGCATTCCATGCTTGTGTGATTAGTTTGTCAATTTGGAAAAAAACCTCTTAACCGGGCCTGTATTTATAGGTTCTGATGGGGTGGGTTGTTTTAAAATTGTGGATGTTCAATATATATTTCAATTATGGACTCTAGCCTACTCTATTCAGTTTTAAATCCTTTCAAATGGAAAGTACATATCTTAAACACATCTAACAGTCATTTAACGTATGGGTAAACAGAAATGATTACAGCACCTGAAAACAAACAGTCCACCAGCATATAATTATCAATGTTTGGTCATTCCAAATTCACTGTGTACATAAGCGTGGTTCAGGGTTTTCTTATTGATTTGACAACCCAATTTTTAAAGGCGTCAGTAGGTAAATAGTTAGGGTCCCTAAATTAACAACAAACACACCTTCTTTTTTGGTACAACCTCCGCCAGGCTACCCCTACAGAAAAAAATGTTAGCGTCCCTAAATTAAGGGCAAAAGACACAAAAAATACAAAATAGTTAGGACCCATAGACAGTGGCTTTTAAGCAAAATTATAGGGCATCAGTATTTTTATCCTGCACTTATTCAGTATGTAGTTTTAATTTTGGTACATATCCTAATTGTCTCCAGTTTTGGGATGTCCCTTTTGATATAGGAAGTTGAGTGTAGTGCGCATCCAAACTCATGGATATAGGAACTTCTGTGGCCGGCACCATTGATATTTGTCTTACAATATTTAAATCCCACTTGATGGATAGCGCTAAATGACAGAATTATTAGAACAATGTAGGTGGTTGGGAGACGTGGTTAAGTTAGGGCTACATATCTCTGCCTCGCGTAGGTTATAATTTCAAGATCCTATAGAACACCAGTTGGCATGACAATACTACACAGCTATGTAGACCACCAGCCCTGAACACCGATTGGAAACCCCTTTTATAATATGCACGCAACACAATGAAACGGCAGGTACTGGTGCATGATTTAAAATGTCTGGCACCTTTAAAATTAGCATTACAATAATTATATCACACTGGTAGGATAGCGTTAAAGGACACAAATATTCAAACACTGTGGATTCATAATTTGAAAATCCCTTACAACGAGAAGATAAGGCACAGGGGACATAATATTCAGTAAACATTTCCACAAACAAAATTTGGTGTTACCTCTTTTAAACGCAGGTAATAAGATAGGCTAATGGATTCCTAAAAATGATTGGCCTATGCATAAACATACAATTCGACAGGCGGGGCAGACCTCAAATCCAACAGCCGGACAATAGATTATGCTTGAACAATTCATGCAGTGTGGCGTGACAATATGCCACAAAAAAATTATCAGTCATAAATGGTTAATGCATAATTGTTGGGTTCATATAAAAAGCATGCTATTCCTGGTTGAATGCGGATGACAGATTATGCTTCAAAATACATGTTATTCCATTATGGGTTAGATCTATGTGGTAGCCAACAAACATGCTTTCCTCAGTTTAGTAACACAGATCCTTAACCTATAAGTAGAAACCCTTATTTCATTTGCAAACTATTTGTATTCTTTCTCCAACCTCCTCCCTTCCTCAAAAATCGGCTCAAGCCAAGAAGAATACGTATGAGACCACACGATCCAGCGGAAATGTCTATTCAAAGGTATTTAATTAACACCCATGCTATTTTTTTGATACATTTTAAAAGTTTTGGTTAATGTGGGCAATCTAGGGTTTTTTAATTTCATTAAAAGTAGGTAGGTTTATATGGTTTTCTGAGATTTTTACATTACCAAAATAAGGTTGGATCAATCAAACAAAACAACAATTTTTGAAGTTTTTTAAGTTTCGGCCTAGATAAAATTTATTATTGGTAAGCCTAATCTGGCACTGTCTCTTAGTAAATCAATTGATCAGTGCCCTTATACACGTTATTTTGTGTTTGGCGATTTTATCTTAGAAATGAAGAGGAAGAATATGAGGAGAAGCCCAATGTTATGGATACTACTTGGCAAATGTATGCTGGGAATGACTTTTTTCGTCGTTGCAAACCGGATGAGGGGATTGTGCTTTTCCTCGACAAATTCTTCCTCGTAGCAGGGAATGATCAAACAACTGCAATTGCCCTTCCTCCGGATGGTGAGCTATCTAGGCAACTTATTGACGACCACTGGATGAACAATCTTCACTTGCTGCCTGTCTTGGGACCCTTGTCTCGTGATGGTGAATATGTAGCTCCAATGACTGGTGACCCATGGGCCACAAATCACCCTGGAGTTCGTGTCCACCCAGAATGGCTTTGGAGGTTCAACGACCCAACTTGGGGAGTAGGCGCAGGTTGCTACTCACAGGGATTTGACAAGGGAATAGAAGGATTTGCCATTTACGGTCAAAACATCTTTGTTGCAGGAAGCGACAAGGGAGGATATGAAGCTGTGTTTCTTCCCAAGGATCCTTCACATCGGTACAGAGTTATGCAGGCTCACTGGTGGAAGATGCTACCAACCATGCCAATCTTAGGAGAGATGTCACGTCCTCTTGCTCGTCCCCCGGGGTACACCGAACGCTCAGGTCTTAACCGTATGCGTGGAGCACCTTAAAACTAAACTAATTAAGACAACCTACACTGAGAACTTGACCTTTAACCAATTTTCAAGGTTTAATGCATGTTCATCATGTTTGGTTTAAGGCGATGTGTTTTTAGTTCGGCATTTATTTCTTTTCAAGACTATGTTGTTCATGTTAAGTACTTTGGATGTTGAAATTTTTTTACGTGGGTTATGCTACATTGAATTTTATGTTTTTAAGTACCTTTGGTGTTTTGAATATAAGTAGAACATTAAAAAGAACCGAGATGTTCTTGAGCCGAAATGTAAATCAGGATGGGGAAGGTATAGAAGATGGAAACACACCCAACAACCTAATATTGTCGATTCCGGACTTCAAAAACCCAAGTTTTTTCTCTTCTACTCAATACCACCATAACCCAAAACTCAAAAATAAAATCCTGATTTTTAAGTTAAGATTAAGTTTAACCTAATTATTTCTACTAATTACTATTATTAGTGCTAATCAAAACTTTATGCTCTAATCAGTCAAAGGGTAGATTATCATTTAAAAAAATATTTTTTAATAAGGGATACCCAGATTATGCCTGGGTGACCGTATTTTGGAAATGTGGGGAGCCAAATGAATTTTTCGGTATGGCCAAAATCGCGCTTCCAAATTTACCCCCATATGCGGGTTGAATGATGTAATTTTATGGAGACAGTACGCCAATATCAAAAAAGGGTGATAGATGAAACACCCATCCAAAGGATCCAAAGGGTTTAATAAAAATAGTTTAGCATTTGTCAGTCTTGCCTAAAATTATACGCCACCAGCAACAAAGGATATACCTGTCAGTAAGACCAATTACTTGATGGTTGCTCAGCGCTTTTGACCCAGACATGTAAGAGGAGGGGAATCTATCGGGCATGGCAACGACTCTGACAGATAGTAGATGCACAGTGTTGATGCTACCTTACGCCAAAAATATTGCCAATACGGCATGTATATGTCTGCCACTTAGATGTGATCATTATACAAGGCTATATCGAGACCTAGGGGTCCCTATGATAGGGCCATCCGAAGCTCCAGAGGGTGGGCTAAACATAATGGATTCAAATAGTTATGAGTAGGAGCGAGTACTGTATGGCTTTGTCAATCAAATTCAACGTCTATGCTGAACCACACCCAAAGCTATGCAGAAAATGAGTGGTAAAGGTTGACAGATAAGGTGGTATAGGAAAATAGGTATTGCTTAGGTCTTTCTTGGTCCTTGTACTCGACAATACTACACATCTATGTAGACCACCAGCCCTGAACACCGATTGGAAACCCCTTTTATAATATGCACGCAACACAATGAAACGGCAGATACTGGTGCATGATTTAAAATGTCTGACACCTTTGAAATTTGCATTACAATTTTCATATCACACTGGAAGGATAGCGTTAAAGGACACAAATATTCGAACACATACAACAAGAAGATAAGGCAAAGGGTGAGTTAAAACCAAAGTAAAGGGTACCCCTAATATAAGTTGGGATATATAATTTATGAAGCATAATTGTCGTGTCGACAGGTTTACTCCCTTGAATCCCGATAACATCCCACAGTGGTAAAGTTGAGAGATAAGGTGGTACAGGAAAATAGGTATTGCTTAGGTCTTTCTTGGTCCTTGTACTTGACAATACTACACAGCTATGTAGCCAACCAGCCCTTCTCTCCGATTAGACAACCCGAATGCAAGATTCCCGCAGCTCAATGATAAAGCAGAGGGTGGTGCATCGAGGAGGGCGGAAAATTAACCTTTCAACTTCAATATGAAACACTCTTTAAAGGATCCAAAGGTTTAATAAAAAAAGTTTAGCATTTGTCACTTCTGCCTTAATTATACGGTAGCAGCAAGAAAGGATAGGCCTCTCAGTAAGACCAAGTAGTGAATGGTTGCTCAGTGCTGGTTACCCAGACATATAAGAGATGATGGTTTTTTTATAGGGCATGGCAACGACACTGACAGATAGTAGATGCACAGCATTGATTCCAGGGGTAATGGCTCACTCCTTGTTGTGCAACCAAGGGCCGCTAGACCCCTAAAACGTTCAGCTGAATGACTACTTCAAGGTTCCTTAAATCTGTAATAGGTTATGTGGACTAGTCATTCAAGGATTACCATAGGCACAAGTAAATTTGTAATGCAAAACAGATATATCTTTTGATTATTTTGTGGCCCAGTTATTGAAGTACTGAAAATAAGTTGAGAAAATAAGTTCCCACAGTGGGTAAAGTAAAGAGATAAAAGTGGTATACGGACCAGTTATATAATAAATTCGGAGAAGCCCCTTTAAGGAGGACTACATCATTTCGATTCATTTACCCATTATACCCTTACGGGATAGAGATAAGGTCGTATGTGGGCTTCCCCCTATAAATAGTGGTGACAAACCTGCGGTGTTTCACATCCAAAACCAGCCAAAGATATCTCATGACAGACTAACATCCAAGCCACAAATTTTGCCCCCCTGAACACTGAACCCTGAACCCTGAACAAACTTACCTAACTGTATACTTCAACAAACTTTAACAGAGGAATGGAAATGGTCCTTCGATCCAAAACAGGTAACCAAAATATGTTATGTAAGGATGATACCGTAGTTCAGTGAGGTCAATCTACTCCCATGTAAGTTATTTGCTCTGGTCATGTCTAACAATATACAATGTTGGTCATGCAGGTTACTTCGAATATTTTACTTCAGAAAAACCAAGTGAAACCAGTGAATGGAGGCGGAAAATTGCTGGAGGAAAACAACGGAACCACCAAATTTGTTTGTACCATCATGATGTAATGCTATACAAAAACTTAATTAAGGTACTGCGTCAAGTAAACCATAGATGTGTAAATGGTTGTGAGTTGTGTTTTTGTTTGAGACCTATATTTTTCTTAGATTATGGAGAAGATAAAATAAAGAGAAAACGACAACTGTAGCTAACTGTAGCAGCTAAATCCGTTTTCTATCCAACTGTTTCCGACTGTTTCCAACTGTATTTTGGAAATAGTTGAATAGAAAACGGATTTCCCTGCTACAGTTAGCTACAGTTGCCGTTTTGTCTAAAATAAAACCTGCCTAACACACACATAATCTATAAAATTGCGCAGGTTCTTAGAATGGCTATATGGATTCCTAAAACTACAAGGATTGGCTATATGAATTCCTAACCAAACGAATTCAATGGCTAGTCCAGCGGTTGAATGCACATCACAACTCCTGAAAAAGTTATAATCCTGATCGAGTTCTATGGTTTTTGGATTGCAAGTAAGAAGGGCTAGCTTTTTCGTATTATGTTTCCGGGTCAGCCAACAAGTTGGATTGAAAGCTGACAACGGAATTGGAGTTTTAATCCGATGTTGCATTCATTTAATCTGATGTCGTGCTTGTGGCGGAATCCCTTTTTCATCCTCTCAATCTCAGCTGCATCGGAGATGCGCCACCTAAACGAAAAAAGGTCCACACCCAGAAGTCTACAACGAGTTATCTTCTCATTCTCCATTTTTGTTACATATTATATAGCATTAAATTTTAAAAGCACAATAACGTTTGTCCTTCCATATATATCAATGTTTAACATTTTTTGTTCTGCGCTTTTCATTACCTTTACAAAACTTATCGATGACCCCTGATCATGGAATCCCGGGTATAGTCGCTCCAACGCAATTAGTTTTTGACGAAAATAACTGCTATGGGTTGTTTAATATTTCAATTATGGACTCTAGCCTCCCCTATTGAGTTTTAAATCCTTACAAATGGAAAGTACATATCTTAAACACATCTAACAGTAATTTAACGTATGGGTAAAGAGAAATGATTACAACACCCTAAAACAAACAGTCCACCAGCATATAATTATCAATGTTTGGTCATTCCAAATTCACTGTGTACATAAGCGTGGTTCCGGGTTTTCTCATTGATTTGACCACCCAATTTTTAAAGGCGACAATAGGTAAATAGTGTGCGTCCCTAAAATAACAACAAACACACCTTCTTTTTTGGTACAACCTCCGCCAGGCTACCCCTACAGAAAAAAATGTTAGCGTCCGTAAATTAAGGGCAAAAGCCACAAAAAAAACAAAATAGTTAGGACCCATAGACAGTGGCTTTTAACCAATATTATAGGGCATCAGTGTTTTTATTCTGCACTTATTCAGTATGTAGTTTTAATTTTGGAACATATCCTAGTTGGCCTCCAGTTTTGGGATGTCCCTGTTGATATAGGAAGTTGAGTGTAGTGCTCATCCAAACTCATGGTTATAGGAACTTCTGTGGGGTAACTTGATGTCGGCAAATGGTAAAAGAGATGATGGATTTAGACATCGCAGGGATTCTAGGTGACACGCCTTTTCATGTCAAAGATGCCTAAAATTACAAACCCAGTACCCCCAAGGAACATAAAGTCCCCAAGGTTTACAACGCGAACACCTACACACTCTTGCCTATAAATAAGACCCCCTACAGGTTACTATATGTCATAGAAAAAAAACCCTAGGTGTTTAGTAAAACCACACACGAGAATTAGATGTATTCGATGAGTAGGCGTGTATTCAATCGCTATTGTTGAATGATTATTAAAGGATGCATTTTGTATAATCATGTAAGAGGTAACGCTTTTCATTCTGTTATAGTCTGTACAAATTTTGAATTCCGGGTCTTTGATTGAACTGTTATTCGATCCACACTGTTTATATGTTATTTAAAATGGCAGGGGGGTGGGAATGGCTATATGAATTCCTAACGGTCAACGGGTTGGTCATATGTCATAACCGTCAACTGAATCCAATGGCTAGTCCAAGGGTTTAATATCATGGTTTGCGGGGACGTAGACGCTGCCCAGATTTTGGGGAAACAGTCCTAAACGGTGCGTTTAGGAATAATAAGAACGTGCAGGATTGTATGCGTTTTGCTTTCCCCATCCTCATGCATAAAGAGAGACCGTGCAGGATTGCGGACTGCATCGCCATTACGGTTGGGCATGTCGTGCTTAATGCGGAATCCTTTTTCCAGTTTCTCTATTTCAGCTGCATCGGAGCTGCGTAACTCAGACGATAAATGGTGCACACCCAGAAGTCTACAAAGCTTATCCTCTCATTCTCCATTTTGGTTACATATTATATAACATTAAATTTTAAATGCACAAAGACATTAGTGCATTTATATATATGAATGTGTAACAATTTTTGTTCTGCTCATTTAAAAGTTGAAATATTCTCTAAATGCTGATTACCTCTGTTCACACTCTCCTTCTTTAGCCTCTCCCATTAATGTTGAATTCTGCCACCGTCTGCCTTGTGTTGTGAATGAATGGAGTTTGGTTTTCCTTTTATAGGCCTTGGTTCAAGTGGGAGATGAGTGATTAATTGTCGCTGATTGCAAGCCGATTTTCCCGCTCTGTACATTCTTGTTTTGACCGGCCTGGTCCAATGCCAATTTAATTAACATCACTAACTGTGGGAAGCAAACCGCAATTTCGAATGGTATGATAAATTTTATTCTGCAATATTATTATCTGATGGTGTTTTTTGATATAACCGGTCGTACGACCATCAATTTTCGAACATATTTGATGAGGAATGTTACTCATTTGGGATAAGGTGTGTCAAATAGAAGGCCCAAACGGTAATGTTATCGCTGGGGTTATTATTTCTTAACCATACAGTACAAACAAAATAAAAGTTTCGCGTCTAACAAGCATTACGCTTTCATATTACGTTGGCTACAGGTGATTAACTTTAAAAGAGACCGGTGCCAGACACGGTGCATGGTCCCATGGCGAATGATTATTACCCTCAGACGCGTTGCACCTATGGTAGTAGCCTATCGAATGCAGCTTAGTGATCACCTTGGTCCATTGAAGGCAGCACAATAATCAAATGGGATTACCTGTGGATAAACGCCTTGTCAACATAGTAGAATATGGGTTTCTATTTTATTCTCTGTAAACCCTACCAAGTATAATACAATACACGAAGTTAACAAACCTTTACGATGTTTTCGATGACTATGTTAATGTAGTGATTTTTCTTGGATAGGGAGAACACGACAACGTTCTTCAGTACCAACACGGAACCAACTTTAATGGTTTTTCCATAATCAAGGTGGTTCAATACCTTACGGTGAATGCTCGCTCCCATTCTACCGCTCGGGTCCTGAAAGACAACAAGTAGTGATCATTAGAGTTTTAGGAGGCCTGGACAACCAGGTTTGGTTAATATGCATATTCCACATGCGTACGCACCTTAACCGTTAAAATGAGGTCACCATCTCCCCCCGCCCTTTGTTCCTCAACCAAAACAAGTAGTCTGCCGTATCTTGCACCGTGCGTACCCCGTTTCATTTGTTCTAAAATGGAACCCAGAGCTACCCTACCTTCAGAAAAAAACTGCTGGCCCACTAACCAAGGCTCAGTCTGAAATTGTATATCGTTAACACCTTCGGTTTGCGCTTTCACGAGTTGCTCCATGACCTGGGTCCCCACCTCTGGCTCCCCCACGATGCTTCTCCTAAACCTGTGGTCTAGGAGAGTTCTTCTGTGGCCCGCCGGACCCGCTATTTGGCGTCTGCTTGTTGACCCTGCGTCAGTTCTTATGTCGTCAGGTCTGGCCTTTACATGTGCAACCGGTGTCACATCTACAAGCACACTCTTGTTGCGGTTGAGCACCGGGTTAGCATGATTCAGACCTCGTCCAGCCATGAAATTCATTGGTGTATCATCCGCCCCAATATCAACATCATACTCTTGCTCTGGCTCAGGTGAGCAGCATGCATCCAGCGCTGCTACCAAAGCATCATCATCCAAACCCTCCCATATATCGTCCCCGTCCATGATATGAAATCAGAATCTCAAAGAAAATATATGTATTAAAAAAATGTGTTCATGGAGATGGAAATAAAGGGGGTGTGCAAAGAGAGTGTGATGATGTTTCATCGATAAGAATATTTATAGAGGGTAGCTCAGTCGGGGTTAGGACGGCACGATAAATTATCTTAGGCAACTGTGGGTTGAATGATGTCATTTTAATATGACAAAACGCAAAGGGTTTATTGAAATAGTACGGCATTTGTCGCTTCCGCCCAAAGGAAAAAGAAAGACCTGTAAGTAGGTACAAGTACTGGACCTGGTCTGGATAAGATTCCAAGTGTTCTCATGTCAACATAACTTTTGAAGTTTCCCATTCTACTTGACCCATGTTAAACTGTGAAAACCCTATAACAAACTCTACATGACTCCTATGGAAAGTATTTGCCCTTACTTTTTCGGGAATATGTCCCTTAAAGGCACCAAAACGTCAATGTTTAACCACACCGAATGCAAGTTAGAAAGTGAGGAACAAGGTAGTATAATTTTTATTTGTCAAAAATGGGATGTGCAGTGTATTATTTGGCAGCCTGCAGTATTTGGCAACCCCTTCAAACTATAAATAGTAGAGACCAATCCATATTGTTTAAACCATTTAAACTCTCTTCACAGACAAACACCCAAGGTACGCACCCATTTCCACCCAAAATTATTCGCAAAAAAATCGCAATTCCACATCCCCAACCGCTATGTTATCATCGATAAATTCAATGAACCACCGCCTATGGTGGTACCTTCCGTTTGATACAAAGTTGAAATCCCTCTCTTAGGTGATCAGTCTGGAACCGTATATTTGCGATAGTTTTGTATGTTTAATTTCAAATAATATGACACGTATTCAATCCAGCTAACCGTGTTTTTAATTTTTTGTTCTTAACCGCAGGTACTTAGATTGGCTATATGATTTCCTAAAGTTAAACGGAGAACCCGTCTGAGTTGGTCATCACCCACACTCAATGGTAACTCCGGAGGTTGAATGCATTTGGTCCAGTCGTTGTTGCGCTGCATATATTGGTCATACTAAATGTTACTGTTAGATGTATAAATGCCGAAAAGCCTGAGACTTGTGGACAAGTGTATATGATACCATTTCCCCGAAAATTAGTCGCATTTCTCGATTATTTCGGCATATTCGCCAATCATTGATATCTTGTTTAACGATAAGGTGAAGAGGTAAACATGGTGGGAGTGATCTTCCAAGTGCGGTGCATTTCTGGATAATGAAAAGGTGAAGAACTATAAGTGGGGGAAGGTCTTTCGCACATAATATGTCTAACACCGTGAAATCAAGCTACAACAGTTTGTCTAACTTAGACTGTTTGTTTCATAAATTAGGTTACAATGATGAAAATCTATATTGCATTAAATCGGAATTCAGAATGCATTGTGAATAAATTTAGATTACAAATTATAAATTGAAATCAGCACGTGGCCCGTATGCATTAAGGTTCTCGCGCAACATATCATAGCAATCCTCGTGGAGAAACTCACATCCATGCTCTTCTAGATACCTGGTTTTCGCATGAGCTTTCTGCAGGCAACGAGTTCAAAATTTTATTAAGGATGCATTTAAATCAAATGAAAATTGTGTATCATACAACCAAAAAAATATCACTTACTCGTACATTGTCCGTCCATTCCACACCATCAATGATAAGGTCAATCATAATCGTCACAAATTTCTTCACAGATAGATTAATAATTCGAAATCTAAACGCTAGGTCTAAAGAGGATCTTTCATTGGGGTTTCCATTGGTGCATCGGTGAAAGATTTCAAGAACCCTTTTCCAGTATAAGCCTCTACTCCTTGGTGGAGTACAGGCGTTACGATAGAACTCTATGGCAATATAAGCTTGTGTTACATCAGCATCTTCTTCGTCTGTAAAACTCCTCCTGGACATGTTGGATATTGGAAAGATAATCAACCAAAACTTTCGTGCACCTATAAATACCACATACATTATATTGGAATCCTTCACTGTTGTTTTGGATGACGCTATCCACACATCAAAGCGATACTGGTGCATGATTTAAAAGGTCAGGCACTACTGAAAGTTGCGTTACATTATTTATATTACAGTGGAAGGATAAATATAAAGGGCACATATATTTGAACACGGTAGGTGGTTGGTAGGCGGGGTCTAGTTAGGGAAACATTACTCTGGCTCGCGCCAGTAGGTTATAATTTCAAAATCCCAGCCTTTCTCACCGATTAGACAACCCACTTGTAATATTCACGCAACACAATGATACAGCATAGACTGGTGCATGATTTAAAATAGCCTGCACCATTCAAATTTGTCTTACAATATTTAAATCCCCCTTGATGGATAGCGCTAAAGGACACAATTATTAGAACAGTGTAGGTGGTTGGGAGACGTGGTTAAGTTAGGGCTACATATCTCTGCCTCACGTAGGTTATAATTTCAAGATCCTATAGAACAACAAGATAAACCTTAGGGGACAAAATTCTCAGTATAGCTTTCCCTAATAAATAGGGTGGTCATGTGGTTCATGAAAAAAGGTATTGCATAGGTATTGCATAGGTTTTGCATAGGCAGTCAAAGATAATCAATATTTTGGAAGGAAACATTGTTGCCAGTATGACAAATAAACGTTATTAGTCATATCAGTTAAATGCATAATATTTTTATTACAACAATACTTTGGCCCGGCTTTCGATATAATTAAAGCAGAAGTGACAAATGCAGGACTATTTTTCTTACACCCTTTCGATCTTGTAAAGGGGTCTATATCGAGACCTAGGGGTCCCTATGATAGGGCCATCCGAAGCTCCAGAGGGTGGGCTAAACATAATGGATTAAAATAGTTATGAGTAGGAGCAAGTACTCTATGGCTTTGTCAATCAAATTCAACGTCTATGCTGAACCACACCCAAACCTAGGCAGAAAATGAGTGGTAAATTTGAGAGATAAGGTGGTATAGGAAAATAGGTATTGCTTAGGTCTTTCTTGGTCCTTGTACTTGACAATACTACACAGCTATGTAGACCACCAGCCCTGAACACCGATTGGAACCCCATTTATAATATGCACGCAACACAATGAAACGGCAGATGCTGATGCATGATTTAAAATGTCTGACACCTTTGAAATTTGCATTACAATTTTCATATCACACTGGAAGGATAGCGTTAAAGGACACAAATATTCGAACACATACAACAAGAAGATAAGGCAAAGGGTGAGTTAAAACCAAAGTAAAGGGTACCCCTAATATAAGTTGGGATATATAATTTATGAAGCATAATTGTCGTGTCGACAGGTTTACTCCCTTGAATCCCGATAACATCCCACAGTGGTAAAGGTTGACAGATAAGGTGGTACAGGAAAATAGGTATTGCTTAGGTCTTTCTTGGTCCTTGTACTTGACAATACTACACAGCTATGTAGCCAACCAGCCCTTCTCTCCGATTAAAAAGGACAAAAATAGTCGAACAGTGTAGGTGGTTGGGATGTTGGTATAGTTAATCGTGCATGATGTAAAGGGTCTGGCACAATTGTCATATGCATAGCAATATTTAAATATCACTGGAAGGATAGATACAAAGGACACAAATAATCGAACTCTAACCAAACCAAAGCAAATGTGATAGATCCCTAGTGTTGCTGTGCAGTCATGTCAATCCAGCCTGGACTAGTTTACTGAAGACTCTCATTGGGGAATAATATACACTAAACATTTCCCCAAACAAAATTTGGTGTTACCTCTTTTAAACGCAGGTAATAAGCTAGGCTAATGGATTCCTAAAAGTGATTGGCCTATGCATAAACATACAATTCGACAGGCGGGGCAGACCTCAAATCCGACAGCCGGATAATAGATTATGCTTGAACAATTCATGCAGTGTGGCGTGACAATATGGCACAACAAATTTATCAAGCATAAATGGTTAATACATAATTTTTGGGTTCATATAAAAACCATTATATTCCTGGTTGAATGCGGATGACAGATATGTTATTCCATAATGGGTTAGGTCTATGTGGTAGCCAACAAACATGCTTTCCTCAGTTTAGTAACACGGGTCCTTAACTCAAAAAAACATAACAAGATAAAACTGAAACTAACCAAACAAAAGCAAATAACTTGTAACTGTGGTACATCCCTAACTCAATCATCCTGTTAGTCACTAGGCGAGTCATCGTCTGCCCATGGTAAATCATCATCCGTGCCGACTTCCTCGCTGGAATAGTCGTCCGAGTCCACCAAGAATGCTTGGTTGCATCTCAGCCACTCAATATATTCATCGGTGTATGCCCTGCGATGGTCAACCGGTTGCATCTCTGGTGGAAACGCCCGACGGGATGTTCGAGAGAACGAATACCTTTGCGTATGTTGCATTTTTTTGGGAATGTTACAAGTCAAACAATGAGTGCAGAATGGAAACATTTCTTGAATCACCGGGTAATCCTGGATTAACCCGTACTGCCTGGTAACAAGTGCTGGTATATAGAAGGTGGTTCCATTAAGGGTTGGCAACCAAACCCGGCTGCTGCTCCCATTGTTGCCCCAGAAAGTTGGTTGAATTTGCCAGTGGGGAACATTCCAGATAATGTTGTCTGGGGTAGCCACCGTCAACAAGTGTTCATTTAACTGGTCATCCGTTATTGGACAATAGCCGTAGTTGAAACCATCTATTATGTTCCGCCGGTTACGAAAAAGTAACGGGACCAAATTCAGATGCTCCAACGCCCAAATCTGCAGATTGGGGGGGAAGGGGGGGAACATTAAAAGAAAATGGAAAAATTAGAGAGGCGATATTGGAACATTGCAAACATAAATCCATAACTTACTGCAAAAAGCACCGGGAAAGCTAGTTGAACCTCTCTATCCCATATATTATCAAGACGGTGGAGAATATGACCAAGGACCAATGGAACAATCGACGCTCCATTGAGACACTGCTCCAGTACCGGCACCACTTGCATTGAGAAGAGGCCATTCTCTCCCGGTAAGAGGTGGCATCCAGTGAAAGCAAGCAAAAATCCCCTATTCCTGACGTGACTCTCAACACGCCCACGCAGATTGCGGCATATACGTCGTACACTCAAATTACCATTAACGATGAGGTGCCGGGCATCCTGTTTAGTGATGCCAACAAATGCTGCAACAGAACTGAGTCGCACTTTTTTGTATGTTGGTACTGCGGTTAATACTGTTCTATCGGCAGATCCAAACAGAGCTAACAATTCTTCGATGGTAGGGCACAACTGTATATTGTTCATACAGATCACCCGTCCGGTAGATCTCCACTTGCAACCAATCATAGCGCAAGCATTTTCAGAGACTGCAACATCGCACAAACCCACTACATTTCGGAGGCCACACTCGGCAAGCATTCCCCAATTACAATCCTCAACGGCAATGGCATCTTTCCACTCCTTAACTAATTCTCTCATAGACATACTACCAGGCAAACGAAAATATTATTAGACGGAATGCCAATAACCTAAGGAGATTCTAGTTACACAATAAAACTATCAGAGAAAGTAGACAAAATATATTCTGGATACCGTTTTCCTTACACTTAGCCTTTTTTCGTAGGGGGGAGTATATTATAACTAGGTTCATGCCCAAGTGGTATGAACCCTACTTTGCCAGTTGTATCGAGGAGTTACAAAACTGGATAACCGAACCGTGCTAGGTGGCGGTCCATATTTTCTGACTAATTAAAAATGTTCAACTAAATATAAATCTGGAAGAATTATAACCGGTCTGTATGTAACCGCCACTACCAATGAATAGACGGAGGGTTTTAAGTATGATGTTGCCAACAACGTTCATACGTTCAAAGTCGGTTTGTCTGATCACCATTTATTTTGAATCTTGTCTTTGTTTTTCAGTACATACACCGGTGTGCTGCCGTTTAGGTGTAGTGGTCATCCACTTACAGTGTGCTGATGTTTTATCGACAGGTTTACTCCCTTGAATGCCGATAAGTTCCATTTGGTAAGGTTAAGAGATAAGGTGGTATACGGTCCAGTTATCTAAACATATAAGGAGGACTACATCCTTTCGATTCAGTAACCCTTTATACCCTAAGTGTTGCCAGTATGACAAATAAAGGTTATTAGTCATATCAGTTAAATGCATAATATTTTTACTACAACAATACTTTGGCCCTGCTTATAGGTCTTTACCTTCTTGGTGGTAGCGTACACGGCTTTCGATAATAAAGGCAGAAGTGACAAATGACGGACTATTTTTATTACACCCTTTCGATCTTGTAAGGGGTCTTTCATATCTAAAGATAAGTACGTATATGGCCAACCACCTATAAATAGTTGTGAGAAACCTGCATATTGTCACATACAAAACCAGCGAAGAAAACTCTTATGACAGACAAACACCCAAGATACAAATTTTAATCTTAAATAAATTTGGGATACCCTTATAATGCTCAACCGCTGTGTTATTTTCGTGCCTGCAAAACCAGCCAAAACATCTGGATTGAACCATGGATGGTAAGGGTATTACGCTAAACATGTGTGTATTGTATTCTTTGTTTCCCTTTTTTGGTGTTGGTTTTCCATTACCTTGTCTTGATGTTGTGGGGGGGCATGGCTAATACTAATCTATTAAGGGCGTACAATTTACAAGACAAGGTATTCATCAAAAGGTCCAAGAGAAGGGAGGAGGGTAATGTTAAGGATCCACCACCTGTTGTTCTACCATCATTATGATTTTAAGGTTCAGCCGTCTATCCCTGAAAGTTTCGTTAGTTTAATATGCGAAACGTATTCAGTATATCTAACTTCCATTTTATTTATAAATGGCCAGGTACTAAGAATGGCTATATGAATTCCTACCATACCGGGGTATGTTGAAGTCACCCAATTCCACAGATTTGTAATGCTCGTCCAAATGTTGTGCATTTGGCGACATTGATTAGGTGAAGGAATGAACGTGGTGGAAGGTCTATCGGACATAATACAAGTAACACCTTCCGATTAGGCACGAACAATTTCTCCATTCCCACAACAACCAGGTCTTACAACTGAAGTGGACAAATGCATGGGAGATGCGTAGGTTTTTTGGTATTGAAGCCGAAAAAATGATGTAAACAAGGAATTTTCCTCTCATTCAAATTGTTAACAATTGCATTTTGTACCATTTTTGGGATGGAAAGCTACCCTATATGTTGCAGGGTCTTCCTCTCATTCAAATTGTCAACAATTGCATTTTGTACCATTAAGGCATTGGTGGTTTCTTTCAACAGGGGGACCAGTTTAACTAGCAGGTGTTCTTTTTGTTTTTTGGGATGGAAACCTACCATATGTGTTGTAAGGTCTCTTCAAAAATAAAATTACAAGGTCTGTTAACAAGTTTTCCAGGGGTAATGCCCCAGTCATTGTTAACACCGTACTGTTTTACAGTTGGCATTACAAAACGTAACAAGTTTATGGCAGCAGCCTTTCTCACCGATAAGACCACCCAAATGCATTATTCACGCAACAAAATTATATAGGAGAGACTATTGCATGGTTTAAAAGATAATCAACTGGAAGATAACAGATTCAGCTTCTACAATTCAGGCAGTCAAAGA
>JAJJMA010011235.1:0-13831 GCA_023529015.1 Papaver nudicaule | reverse complement strand
CAATTTTAGTGACAAAACCAATTTACATATGGATTCAAATAATATACAATGAAGTACTAACCAGATGTAGTTCTTGATTTCTTGAATTCTTCAACTTCTCCTTTGAGTCTTGATGTGTTCGTTAAACTCTTGTTGATGAATCCGTAGTCAGCAGTCACAACATAACCAGCTCAAACAACCATAAAGGTACGCTTAAGCTTACGTGGGTTTGGTATGCTCATCCCACATGTTGTTTGTGCGTAAGAGTAAGAATCTGAGCAAACTTTGAAGTTGGTGTATCAGAACTTCTAAAGTGATTCTACTCATTCTTGATACGAAGCTTGATCTCAGCTTTAATTACTCCCCCTTACTTGATACTTTGTGAAAAAGCACAACAAGTAAGCACATGATGTTCTCCCCCTATGGTTATGCACTGTAATGCAACCAGTAACCACAAGAACAAGAACCATATGTATTCTCCCCCTATTTGTCACAAAAATATGACAAAGTAGTTTGAGACTAGGGTTTCATACACCTATAAGAACAGGTGAAGCCAAGTACTCGCATATCAAGTTAAAGATGGTATACTTAGGTAATCTAAACAACAAGATACCTGAGTTCTCACCTTTTGGAGAAATAAAGATACACTTTCTCCCAATATTCCACAACCACGCTCCCCAAAAAGATTTGTTATTAAGCGCAAGTTCAAAAGAACTCTCCCCCGTGTGGTGTTATTCAGTAAAGAACAACTGACAAAGACGAACATGGACAAGAGCAATTGAATGTTATCCAGTTTTGCTTTGTTGATAATCTCTTTTCCTTAGCCACTTTTTTCGGAAAAAGAGTTATATGATTCCGAGTTTGAGAAAACCCTAAAAACCATATAATCAAAAGTTTCTTAATCAAGAGAAAAAGCGTAACTTTTGTAAACAGATACAGCTTTACATCACTACCGAAACAATGGAAAAAGATGTGTTTTGCAATAAGATTGAGGTAGACAAATCAAGTATTGCAAACATCATTAATAACATCTAAAAAGAACTTTTATTAATGAAATAAAGTAGTACATGCTTGAAAAACTCTAAAAAGCATGAAAGGCAAACTACTAAACATATTTAGTTTATATTCCTTAGGCAAGGGTAAGAACAAGTTCTCACAAGGAACCAACTAATCTGATCTATTAAGAAAGAATAAATCTAAACAAAAAGTTGTTGTTAACAACTTTATTTAGGATTGCTACTTGGAAAACTAGCCACTTTTGGCATTACAGACTTCACAATACTTGTTGTCAGCAAGTTTCTCGATCCGTCTTTTCAAGAGAGCAAGCTCATCCTGTACAGCTTCCAACTGGGATCTAAGCAATGCATTCTTTCTTGCAGTAACCATGGTATTCTTTTTCATGGTTTCATAATCTATGAAGAAACGATAGACGATGGCTGATGAAATCTGAACCCTCTGATCCAATTTTTCATATTCATACGCATCAAAGGCATAAACCCCAAGTTGACGAGTATGATAAGCCATGGCCTCTTCTTCTTCCAGAATCTCTTCTTCCATTTCTATCTCTTCAGCGCCTTGAGCACAGCTAAACTTCTCCATTGTTAGAGGTAGAATAGCAGAGAAAATACTTGAATGATTATCTCTCAAGTATTGTGGTATTTATAAAGAAATACCAAGAAGGGATTAACTCAAATATCTCACACAATTTTGCACACCCAGAGTCCCTTGGATTTGTGTTTGTGTTTGTGTTTTAGATAACAATGAAGTAATCTAATTGAGATTTGAGTGATTCTGTTTCTGCAGAAACACTGTGTCTGCGTAGATGAGTTTTTGTGCAGGAAAAACACTTCTGACGGTTCGGGAACCGGGTGGAGCAGGTTTTTGAATACGTCAGTCTGGACAGGTGTCTCCTCACATTTCACACAACATGCTTTTTGACATAACCGTGTTTGTGCACTCAGGTGCCTATTCTGAGTGGTACTGATTATCAGGCAGGGTTTCTTCTCCCCTGTTTTCTTATTTCCTTATCTCTCAGTACTAAGACAAGGAAATAGTTTGTAACACTCAGGTTTGAGTATTGGGGTGAGTATTGTCATACTCACCTGGTCTGGACCTTCGTCTAGTCCTCCTCGATCTTCTTCCTTTTCCAAAGTTATCATAGAAGCGATTGTCATTAGGATATGGCTCAGTATCTGACAAACTTCTGGATGATTTCCTAGCTTCCTGAACCTGTTTTTCAAGGTCTTCATTGAGCTTAGTGTATCCTGATAACATCTTGTCCAGATTTTTCAGGCTTATCATCTCTTTGGAGGATCGAGGTTGATTGCTCTTTGAGTTCCGTCTCTTCGGAGTCTGCTTTTCAGCAGAAACAGATGTCCTGTTTTCCGGTCTCTGAGGTTTTCTTCTAGAGTATGGAATAGCTCTACTATGATTTCCGCTCATAGGTGAGGACCCTCTCTTTATCTCATCCCTTGTTCCTGAGTAAGATTTTGAGAGTTCAGACACACTTTTCAACACATGGTTTAGAGTGTGCTGGAGTTAGAAACTCGTTGTATCCTCTTTTGGCTATTGCATTCAGACTGAAGGTGTCCTTTCTTTTTACAGAAACTACATGATTTCTCATGTTTCCCTTCAGCAGAACTCTTTTTGTGGGTACTGTTATCATCAGAATGATGAGGGGAATTGTTTGAAGATATCACCTTCGTTCCAACAGTTTTACCACGATGAGTTCTTGTATATGATTGACTGTTTTTGGGTTTTTCAGATATTGATTTGAGCCGATCAATTTCTCCCGTTAACTCTTCAATCCTTTTACGAGCAATCACAAGTTCAGATTTTTCAGATTCTGTACTGGTGGGGTTTTGGGGACTACCACTTTCCAGGGTTGAGTCGGTTGCATGACTTTTCCCTTTTAGTAGTGCAATCTCAGTGGTCAAGGACATAACCACGGATTCTTGTTCATTGACTTTATCCAAGAGGGAGTTAACCCTGACTTTTAGTCGTGAGATCTCAGAAGACTGAAATTTCATGAACTTGATGAGATCACTACCAAAGTAGTTAATATCGTGTATCGGTATCCTATCGGCTAAGGACGATACACCTATACAATATATATTATCGGATATAATCGGGGATACATAAACAACCTCAAAATTTCAATTATTTCAAGTTTATCTATGTATCACTAGTTTACGTACTTTCATAAGAATATCAACGATTAATGTGAGAGGTATATGAAATCAAAATCAATATTTGGTAAATAAATAGCACCATGTGATCCCCTAAAGCTACGATGATCAATAAATAGTTAAGTAGGGCGATAAAATTTTAGTTTATGACTTGAAAGCATCAATGGTTAAGATGAAAATTTTAGTTTTAGTTTTTACCAATCGGCGCTCTAAGCGACATAAGAGACTAATAACAAACAACAACGATGACTAGGGTATTTAGAAAAAAATATATTAAAAAAGTATCTACGAATTTACCCTTGATGATTTTATCCATGTATCGGTCAAATCTATATATCGGTTTGTATCGGACGATATGAACGATTTTATCGGCTGATCTTTGTCTCGGCGATGACTAGGGTATCGTACAGGTCCAAGGGGGATACACGATATTAACTACATTGATCACTACTTTCCTGAGTTGCATCCCTTTCAATTTCTGAGTCAGAGTCATCTGTCAGGTTGAAAGGGTAAGGATTATCACTCATACTGACAACCTGATTTGGTTGTTCTTCACAAGCTGGATTTGAACCAGTTGTATATGAGTATAATGGAGTGGTGTCTTTTGGTGTAGTATTAGTACTATCATCCATAACTCACAAGCCTAGATAAACACAGACAGTTACGCCTTTAATGTGTTCACCTTCTCTGATACCAACTGAAAAAGGAGGGGTACCGAAATACTATCAACTTTTCGTTTTGGCTCGTGAGTCTTATGGTTTAAGTTTGGACGATCTCAAAAATCAATATCCAAACTTATAACTGGAGTTGTTAGACCTCGACAAAGATTACTTTGGAGTCAACTCGACAGTTATGCAATAACGTACTACTTGGTGCTTTAATTATAAATCAGAGTTATAATGCGAAAAGTAAAAGCACACAAGACACCAGAGATTTTTTTAACGAGGAAACTGCCTTGCAGAAAAACCTCGGGACCTCGTCCAGTTTGAACACCGCCCAGTACAAACTGACTACAAACACTAGCCTACTATAAGACTTCGGTCTGGGATGTAGCAGAGACCAACTCAAGCCCTCCAAGCGAATTGGCTATTGTCGCCTTCCTTACGTTTCTAGATCCCCCACAGATCGTCACACACTTGATTCCCCCAGCTGACGTCCTTTACATGCCTAGGAGTTGCTTTGACCGCTGTCAAAGGCTTGTGTCAGCAATACTGGCTTTTCAACCAAACTGTTGACGTATGGTGTAACTGTCCTCTATCAGTTTACCATACATAAGATGACTTCCTTCGGATTGTTAAATCCAGGTCATACGGAAATCTACTTCTTGAACCGGGGCTGACACGCAAACTAAGTAAGCAATGCCAAATTCGAATCTACCTCAGTTATACACGAAGAACCACTTAAGGAACTTGTATAACTGGAGCCAACTAGGTCTTACAACACCGAGTGCAGCCGTGCGTTACTACCTTTCCAACCTTGTTGAGTAACGTATCAGTTCTTGAATAGCCGTATATCAGAAGAGACGGACTTTAGAATAGACAAGAACGTGATCGGGTTACCAAGGTTACAGGTTAATCCGATTTCAACCAAAGATGGTTTCAATCTCCTACCTGTGCTTCCCAACTCTCAAGAGAAGTCTTTATAGTAGTAGGGAGTTCCCAGAGGAGCTGCAACCTATAGAGGATGACTATACCACAACAAGCATTCACCGAAGTGAAAAGAGTTTACGCTATCTTCCCTAAGGACCTTCACGTATGCTTGATGCTTGCGGTATTTGTCCGTAGACACCTCTATTTATAGCACTCAATAAGATAGGTTGCTTTGGAATAAAGCAATCAATTACTTGTCCCACAAGTTAGGGAAACCCTAAACTTGGCAACCAAGTAATAGAGATTAATCTCAATTGGAATTCTTTTTAGAGTTATCTGCCAAGTGTTTTGCTAGCTCAAAAACACTTCAAGATAGAAATCCAACAGACCAGAGATAATCTTATCTTATTGACTCATTGAGGATCGTTAGATGGAACACAAAAGATATTCTGTATAACCAAGTCCATCTAAGAGATAAAGGAGTTTTGGAATTTGACTCAGAGTGAAATTCTAGGAGAATATTCACTAAATCCGACAACCAACAAAGTGACCGACATTCCGGTTTGCGAACTGGTTCGCGAAATGTTCAGCACTTCGAACTCAGAAGAATTCCGAGTTTCAGGTTTGCGAACCGGTTCGGGAACCGTCCACCTGTCAGATTTCGTCAAATCTGGATTCCGCTGGAAGTACTGGGCTGAGCCAGAACTTAGACGTGAGAACGTCCTCAGCTGTGTCCATGGACTCTTTGCTCAAGAGTACTCCTTTAGATTCATCCATATCCAACTAACAGTTTGCAAGCAAACCATTGTAATGGACACATGGCACCGAATCTGTCTCATACATTCTTGTACTCACAGTAATTTGTGGGATCAAATACTGGTCATGACACAAGGCCACGTTACACAAGAATACGATTTCAATCGCTATTATCACTACTAAAGTAGTCGACTATTTCGAAAGAATAGAGAAAGTAGAAATAGAAGAATATCCATAAAGTCATAACTCCTACTAACCTTTTATCGATGAAGAATAATTGATGTCTTCTTTGTCTTCACAGTCTTCGTCTTCAAGGTCTCTACTACTTTGTCTATATCCCAATTCCGAAATCTAAACTCTAGTAGGTTAAATCAAGAATTGAGTTTTGACACCTAAAACTGACAACTAGCTTGACATACCAACGCTAGTGGGTTTGACCGGACAATGCCCTAACAAAAGGTGTGGATGTTCATCTTCAACTCATGTTGTTCAGTTGAAAACACAATTGCAAGTATGAAATTAAGAACTTCTTCTGTTACTAAATACATTTATGAGATTGGTAGAATCAAAGATTTGTTGGCTGCTTGTGGTGTTCCTATTAGTGATAGTGAATTTCTAGTATTTGTGCTTAAATGTTTACCTTCTGAATATGCTTCTATTTGCACAACTATGAGATTTAAAGATCCTCCTGTCTCTTTTAGAAATCTTCATAATTTGTTGTTAAGTGAAGAGATCTCAATATCAGAGATGAAACAAGCAACACTTTCAGATGCTAATTCAAAAGCTTTTGTAGCAAGTACAAGTTCTAATACTGGTGGTAACAATTCTACCAACAATACTTCTTCTAACAGCGCTGGTAATGGAAGAGGACGAGGTAATTTTAGAGGAATAGGAAGAAATCAATATTTCAATGGTAGAGGTGGTGATCGTTTCTCTAACAACAATGGTTATGGATCTCATTTTGGTGGTGGTAATCCTTATTATTCTTCAAATACTGGTCGAGTTTTCTCTCCTAACACTGGTGGTGATAAACCTAGATGTCAGATCTGCAACAAATATGATCATAGTGCAGTCGAATGCAGACACATGACAAATTTTGCTTATCAAGGAAACGTATTACCACAACATCACACTGCTATGATGGCCTCTACTTCTGCTGGAATTCTTGGTGAGAGTCCTTGGTACTTTGATTCTGGTGCTAACCATCATCTCACACCAAACATGCAGAACATACAACACGTCTCTTCTTACAATGGCACTGATAAGGTTTCTACTGCTTCATGTGAAGGTATGAATATCTCTCATAAGGGTAATACTCATCATATATAAGGTCCTCATCATGTCTTTAAACTAAAAAATATTTTTCATGTTCCTAAAACTTCTCAGAAACTTATTTATGTTCATAAGTTTGTTTCTAATAATGGATGTGCAATAACTTTTGATTCCAATGGCTATTATGTCAAGGATCTCAAGTTTGGGAAGATTATTCTTCAAGGGCCAACTGAGAATGGACTGAATCCACTTTATCAAAACACTCAATCATCTAAGTCAGCTTCAACACCTACAACATCAACATATTTCTTTTCAGCACCTAAAGCTTTCTTTTGTGTCAAGACTTCAACATCAACTTGGCATAAAAGATTAGCTCATCCATCCTTTCAATCTTTTTCTAAGATTTGCAAATCATTGCAGTTATCTGATATATGTAATAAGAAACTTTTTTGTAATGACTGCAAGATAGCCAGAAGTCATAAGTTGCCTTCTGCTGTTTCTAGTTCTGTTTCTACTTATCCATTACAATTGTTGCATCGATTTATGGGGACCTTGTTCTACTACTTCTGTATCTGGCTACAGATTCTATGTTAATATAGTTGATGATTTCTCAAGATTTTGTTGGATTTATCCTCTTAAAGCTAGGAGTGATTTCAAGACTATCTTTATTCATTTTAAATCTTAAGCTGAAAAATTGCTAGGGACTCATATCAAGACAATAAAAACAGATGGAGGTGGTGAATTTGTTAATACTGAATTAGGAGAATTTCCAGCTACTCATGGTATTCAACATGAATTGTGCTGTCCTCACACACCATAACAAAATGGTGTAGTTGAGTCAAAGCATAAACATCTTCTGGATATCACAAGAGTGTTTTTGTTTCAGTCAGGGTTATCAGACAGCTATTGGGTTGATGCAATACATACATCAAACTTTATCATCAACAGACTACCAGCAAAATATCTACAATTCATTTCTCCTTATGAAGTATTATTTCAGAAGTCTCCAGACTATCATTTTTTGAAAAGCTTTGGTTGCATTTGTTTTCCTTGGTTAAAGCCATATACAACTAATAAACTTCAAATGAGAAGCAAAACTTGTATTTTCTGGGTTACAGTGCACATCATAAGGGTTATAGATGTTTAGATGCTACTAATGGAAGAGTATACATCTCCAGACATGTTGTTTTTAATGAAGAAGTTTTTCCAGCAACTACAACAACAACTGAGAGATCAACTTTATCATTTCCTGATATTCTTGTTGAAAGTGTATCAGATACTTCTTCAGTTTCAAGATCAGTGTCAACAACCAATGAAATAACTATGATTTCAGAAAATACTGCTTCTACTTCTTCCTTGTACCTGATAATACTCATTCTATAAAGATAAGAGCAAAAACAGGTATTTTCAAACCCAAATCTTATTTTGCAACCAAACATGTTATACCTGCCGCATATCTTTCTGAATTGTCTGAAGCTGTACCAACCTGCTTTTCACAAGCTAATAAGAAACCAGTGTGGAGAGCTTCTATGATAAAGGAACATGATGCTCTTGAAAAGGCAAGAACTTGGACTAAAGTGCCTCCAAATCCTGCATATAATGTCATTGGTTGCAAGTTGGTATTTAAAATCAAGTACAAACCAGATGGAGATGTAGATGTTCATAAGTCAAGATTATGTGTTAAAGGAAATAATCAGAAAGAAGGGATAGATTTTACAGATACATTTAGGCCAGTGGTAAAACCAACAACCATAAGACTTGTTATTTCTCTTGCAGTCAAGTTTGATTGGGTTTTGAAGCAATTGGATGTCAATAATGCCTTTATTTATGGATATTTACAAGAAGATGTGTATATGACACAACCTCCAGGCTTTGTTGATCAAACTCATCCTGATTGGGTATGTAAGTTGAATAAGTATTTATATGGCTTGAAGCAAGCTCCAAGAGCTTGGTATGAGAAGTTACATGATGTTTTGATGGAATTGGGTTTTGTGGCCTCTTTAGATGACACTTCTTTATTTGTTCAAAAACAAGGTAGCAGAATTACAATTGTTCTTGTTTATGTGGATGATATTATCATCACTGCAGCAGATTACTGTGACTATGTCATTCGTATTTCAACAAAATCTTTCCAGTAAAAGATTTAGGACCTTTGCATTACTTCTTAGGCATGGAAGTAAAAAGAAGTAACAAGGGTGTTTTTCTCCATATAGATATACCCTAATATCGTACAGAGAAAGCGGAACGGTTCGGGAACCGTTGTACATGCGTATTTTGTTCTTTCATTGACGTGTCTCACTTTCAGAGATACCTAGTAACAATGTTAACCTTTCGTTTAGACAATTTGACCATTGATGATCATAAGTTCCATGGAGCTTGGCTCAACATTACACTTTTGTCAAGTGACGATGAAAAAGTGTTAATTGTGGGTCATCAATTACTTACAAATAAATACAGAAAATGAAAAAGACTCTACGACATTTGCCCAACCACACTATGACATCTCATTCCAAGGGGCAGTGAATGAGATGCCAATCCTTCTAGCACTTAGTGCGAGGAAGGTAGAGCATGATTATGCTCTTTATGTGGTACTGAATCTTTTTATGAACTAAGTTTGCCATTCTTAGTTCTGGCTCTCTTGAATTTCTCCGCTCCTTGTGTTGCCCTTAAGGAGTTAGAGTGGTTTCGATCTTTACTAGCTTCCTTGTTATTGGCAGCTTCAAAGATACGAATAATATTCATGAGTCTGGCTGCTTTCTTTTGCAGTTTGTTAGCATACTTGACTTTACATCTGTATACATGGCACTGCTTGTAATCATGTTCCTTTTTAGCACAATAGCTGCATTTAAAAAGACGTTGCTTGTGCTTTACATGAATGATTATTTCTTTGTATAATGTGTCACTAGAAGTTGTGTCCATGGGGATGGAACATGTCTCTAGTTATGATTTGGAATTACTCGCATTATCAGAATTGACGCACTCTGCAATGAATGCTATTTCACTTTCTTCATCATCTGAGTTGTAAACATCAGAAGAATCATCAAGTGAAGCAGCAAAGGCTTTCCCTCCGGTATATTTTCTCAGATTGGGACATTCTTCAGTCAAGTGGCCAAAACCTTTGCATTTATAGCATTGTGGCATATCATCATCATCTCCCCTTTTGTTCCCTTCTTTAGGAGGGACTCTATCATGAGGCTTAGGAGTTGATGGTGGGGCTTTCTTAATGAATCGTTTACCTCTCTTCTTTAGAAGATCTCTAAACTGGCGAGTTATCAAAGATATCTCCTCCTCAGATTCATCCCCACTATGATTGCCGGAGTTGGTGTTCAAAGTACACTCTTCGCTTACAAGTTTCCTTGTTTTTGCAGTAGTTCTAAAACCGATGTTTTTAGGGTAACTTTGCTCATGATCGGAGATTTTTAGCTTGGCAACAAGGTCACTTCTTGTTATGTCTAAGCCGTGTACTTCCTGGATGGCATGTTTCTTTGATTCGTATCTTGAGGGTAATGACCTCAGAATTTTACACACAATGTCCCTTTCCGGAATAGCTTTTCCTAAGGTGTGACATGCATTTACTATCTCATACAATTTGTGGTTAAATTCTTCAAAGGTCTCATCCTCAAGCATTTGAAGGTTTTCCCAGTCAGACATAAGGTTTTGAAGTCTAGCTTCTTTTTCTGCTGCATTCCCTTCGAATACGTTCCTTAATCTATTCCAAGCCTCGTGAAAGGTTTCACATGTGGCCACGTGATGGAAAAGATCAGGTGTAACTGCATGAATGATGACATTAAGCCCATCATAGTTTTGCTTGGCGGCGAGAGTTTCCACGTCATCATAAGCCGTATGTCTTTGGGGACAGATACATTGTCAACTAGAATAGTTGGTTGTGTATATCCCGTTTTGACATAAACCCAAGTTTTGAAATCTCGGGCTTGCAAAAACGATGTCATTGCAGTCTTCCACCATAGGTAGTTTGTGCCATCAAACTTTGGTGGTACGTTACAAGCTCTTATGCTTTGGTCCATAACTCACAAGCCGCGATAAACACAGACAATTACGTCTTTTATGTGTTCACCGGCTCTGATACCAATTGAAAAAGCAGGGGTACCGAAATACAACCAACTTTTTGTTTGGGCTCGTGAGACTTATGGTCAGATATGGACGATCTCAAAAATCAATATCCAGACATGTTAACCTGAGTTTGGATCTCAAAGGATCAGTCCGACATAAGACAAGGTCTTGGTAAATCCAATGGATGGATTGGGGACAACGATCAGGTTTATTAATAACGTACTTCTTGTGTTTGCTTTAATTATATAATCAGAGAATATAATGCGGAAAGTAAAGCACACAAGACACCAGAGATTTTTTTAACGAGGAAACTATGACCTGTAGAAAAACCTCGGGACCTCGTCTAGATTGAACACCGCACAGTACAAAATGTCTACAAACACTAGTCTACTATAAGAGTTCGGTATGGGATGTAGCAGAGACCAATTCCAACCCTCCAAGCGAACTGGATACTGTCGCACTCCTTATGTCTCTAGATCCCCCACAGATCGTCACGCACTTGATTCCCCTAGCGGACGTCCTTTACATGCCTAGGAGTTGCTTTAACCGCTGTTAAAGGCTTATGTCAATAATTCCGGCTTTGCAACCTCAATTATCAGCTGTATGTTTGAACTATCCTCTATCAGTTTGACATACACAAAGTGACTTCCTTCGGATTTCTCCAGGTCATACGGAAATCTACTTACAAGCGGGGGCTGCCAAGTAAACCGAGTAAACTATGCCCAACTTGTCTCTACCTCGGTTGTAAACGAAGAATCACTTAAGAAACTTATACAACTGGAGCTAACTAGGTCTTACAACACCGAGTGCAGCCGTGCGTTGCTTCCTTTCAACCCTGTGTGTAACGTATCAGTTCTTGAATGGCCTTATATCAAAAGAGAAGGACCGTAGAATAGACAAGAACGTGATCAGGTTACCAAGGTTACAGGTTAATCCGATTTCAACCACTAAGGTCTCAATCTCCTACCTGTGCTTCCCAACTCTCAAGAGAAATCTTTATAGTCGTTAGGTAATTCCCACAGAGGAACTGCTACCTAATAGAGGATGATTATACCACAACAAGCATTCACCGAAGTGAAAAGAGTTTACGATCAATTCCACAGAGAATCTTCACGTATGCTTGATGCTTGCGGTTTTCGTCCTTAGACACCTCTATTTATAGCACTCAACAAGATAGGTTGCTTAGGAATAAAGCAACTAGTTACTTGTTCCACAAGTTTAGGAAACCCTAACTTGCAAACCAAAAAACCTAGATTTATCTCAATTGGAAATCTTTTATCATTTATCTGCCAAGTGTTTTGTTAGCTCAAAAACACTTCAAGAATGATATCCAACAGACCAAAGATAATCTTTATCTTATTGACACATTGAGAACCGTTGATGGAACACAGAAGATATTTTGTGACAACCAAGTCCATCTAAGAGATAAAGGAGTCAGAGTTTAACCCGTGTGAAAATCCTAGAGAATATTCACTTTGGCCGGTTCGCAAACCGTCCATATGAATCACGACCAAATGCATCGAATCTGACATTCACGTACTAGTACGCGTACAAATTGACACTTTGGAACTCTGGAAAAATTCCCAAGTCAGTGTTCACCAACGGTTCGTGAACCGTCGTTTTCCAGATTATGATTTAACTTGGATCCACTGGAAGTTCTGAACTATGCCAGTACTTAGACGTGTTAGACGCCCTCAGCTATAATCCACTGGACTCTTGCTCAAGAGTACTCCTTTAGATTCACCCATATCCAACAAGTGATTTGCAAGCAAACCATTGCAATAGACAAATGGTATCGAATCTATCTCATGTATTCTTGTAACCTTAGTATGCGTGGGAACAAATACCAACATAACACATGGTCATGTAGACAAGAACACGATCTTGTTAGGACATTGTCCGGTCAAACCCACTAGCGTTGGTATGTCAAGCTAGTTGTCAGTTTTAGGTGTCAAAACTCAATTCTTGATTTAGCCTACTAGAGTTTAAATTTCAGAATTGGGATATAGACAAAGTAGTAGAGACCTTGAAGACGAAGACTGTGAAGACAAAGAAGTGTTTTAGGTGTAAAAAAATAAAGAGAATCTGAGGGGTAAAGTGTGAAGTATGATGATGTAATAAAAGATTGTGATGGTATTCGAGAGGTCAGGATCGAACAAGACTTGCCTAAACCAAGAAATGGCTGTTCGAGTATTGCTTCAGTTACAAGAAGAGGATATAGGGTTGGTTTAGGGAGGGAAGCAGAGAAAGATGAGATCAGAGAATTGCTATAATTTCTGTGATGTTGATGATTAAATTGCTAAATAAGAATGGATATTCAGTTCTCACTAGATATTGAATGCTGAATGAGAAGAGTTAATCAATTATCGATAAGACAGATTGATTATACTTGCACTGAATTAAACTATTTGTTGTGTTGAACTTGTTGTTCCAAACTGGTCGAGTGACCTATTTATAGCAATAGAATTCCAACTGATCTCGTAAGAAGTGGAAGAGTGGGAGTGAGGAGTGAGTGGGGTCAGTTGTTAAGAGTCTTGCGCCTAATAATCGGGAAGACTAACAACCCCTTATCCCATCTTTCCAGCAACGTTCACATGACTTAGTGTCTTTCCCGTTGAGTGATTGAGCCGTTGCAATCACACGTGCCGTAGACCGCCAAAACAAAACCCTAAAGAATATCCCCCCATGTAACTAATCTTGATTCTCGTAAGATTTGCTAAATATTTGTTAAGTCAAAGATGACTAGGTGCAAGTCGTACCAATTACTGGTAAACTCAGCACTTTGCGTAAAGATAGAGATTAAGCGATAAGCTTGTATATCTCTTTGAGATTTGGTCTAAGGATTGAGCCGGGCAATCACCATTTAAACTAATGAGATAAGTCTAAGGATTGAGCTATTCAACCGCCATTTAGACTGAGAGGATTTCAGCAACTCTCTGTGGCAATAGTCAAGTAAATACGACTTTCGATTTGCCA
>JAJJMA010011231.1:0-11084 GCA_023529015.1 Papaver nudicaule | reverse complement strand
TTTTACTCAAAGATGCTACCACATCCTGTATGAGTCCAAAATGTAATAAATCGATGTGGGTATCAACACACACAGGATCCATGGAATTTGTTACAACGCAAGCTAAGGTGATTATGCAATTAGATTATTCTAACCATAATGTTGATGTTTAAAACTAGGTTACTCTGGATGGCAATAATTGTGGTTAAGATACCTCCCTTAATTATCATGATATTATGACACGCATGGTTCATCTGGGGCATAACTCATGCAAATCCAACCCAGTTAAGATCTGCATTATGGAAATTATTTGCTTGAGTTTCCTTATTCAAGCCTTGTGTATGTGCGAGTTCGTGAACAACTTTAGGAAATTCGTGAACTAGATGTCATGTTTCCTTTTTAAGGATTCTTACCTTATTATTTCTAACAATTTTTATGGATACTGCTTACATTTTGTTCTTGGAGTACCTATATATATGTGTGATTTTTCTGAGTCTCTCATCACACAAACTCTTTATGGATTCTTTGAAAGTATCTTCCCTTGGTGAAAAATCCATTCCCATGGATGTAGAGACTTCTAAGATCTTGAATGAGAAACTTAGTCATCTTTCCTCTAGAGAGAAGAATCCCTTACTTAAGAAGATAAAAGGAGAATGAAGAAGCTTAGATCCAACCCTTATAAGAATCGTAGAATTGCAGCCATTTTTAATGAATGCAAGGAAACACAAAGGGAGGTGAATATCCTGAAGGGTCTATTTATTAAGGCTATCAAGACTCAAGAAGATGTTGCTAGGCAACAAGAAAGTCTGATGGCTCTTCAAAATAAAACAATGAATTAGGAACCATATTGTGGGGGCATAATGCCAGCGAGCCACGTGTCATCATCCTAGAAGAGAAGCAAGATAACACATCATGAACGCGAAGACAGTCGAAGACTAAGACTACGAACCATGGACCACCATTCGAAGATGCTGCCTCGATCCACCAATCTCTCTGAAGTAGCTACCCAGTTCGAGACCAAAGCCTCCCCGAAGTGAAGATCGAGCCCGAGGAAGAAGTTTTTCGAAGAGATAAACCGACATACACTTTCCACATGGAAGAAGACGAGAGCGAAGTCACTTAACAACGAGTAGGCGAGAAGCACCGAAGACTTACTTTACTTAGTAGCTAAGGAAATGACACTTATGTAATTATCTTGTAAATTCCTCTATATAAAGGAAATATCTCCTAGGAGAGAGGGATCCTTCTTGGGGGACTCTTCTCTCTCTACCTCCTTCTCCTCTACTTATCTTCTTCCCCTAAAACTAGATATAAATCTAGAGCTCTTCTCTAATGGAGATTTATGTAACTAAACACAAAGAACATAATAAATTCGTGATGTAGGTTGCATTCATCGCACCGAACACGTTAAAAACATCTTGTGTCTTCTACCTTACATTTGCACCTTGATTATTTGATTAGGGTTCATACTTGTGGTTCAAATATCTAATGGTTGTTGAGTATGAAGTCTATATGCAGATTTTATACTCACACACATATATTCCAATGCCTGTTCTTGGTAATGAGGATACTGATCAGTTCGTCAAGGGTCTATGTTCCTAGTTTTCTTTCATGTTTAGGGATTTTATTCTTAGACTTCTGATTAGGGAGAAAATTTTGCTTTAAAGTAGTGTTTTAATGTTTTCCTTACATTAACTGCTTTATGTTTTATCATCGTTCAATTAGTTAAATTTATTTTTCTTATTTATGATGACGTGCAATACTTGAATAAACTTATCTTTTCCGTCGTATTGCTTGATTATGAGATATTACGGTGTTTACCTTTGTGGTTCACAGACCGAAGACTATCTCATAGTCATATATCAAAAGTGAAGCTTTAACTCATTGTTTTTGCAGCATTAGAGGAGTAAACTTTTGATGATTCTTAGCTTAATTATTTTGTGGGATTACATGGTCTCTTTGTGAAATTGGCTAAGAATAAGAATCGATGCTTGAAACTTTCGTTTCGCTTGAATTCTTGTTATGTTTTTGGCTTGACTTTTCATGTAAAATTCACCAAAAATTCGATAATTAGCTCGAAATTACCATGTGTATTTTTGCTAATAGATCGACGATTTTTAGTTTCAAAATTCCTTTTGGGGTTTACTAAAATCGAAAAATCCTTAAAAAAGGTCACAGTGTGTCTTTTCTTCGGGACTGACACATGAAAAGACGAGGGTACCGAGTACCCCACAAATCTTTTATTTTGGGCAACTTATAAGTCAAACCTTGAACGGCTCATGTAATTAAGAACTCAAGAACAAGATCTCTTTTGTAACTGATTGAATGACACAACGGGAATCAATATAAGATACCAAAAGACTATGTCAACAACCAAGTACGATACTTGGAAATGAAGTAAAGTAGACACAAGAATTTTTTAACGAGGAAACTACAAACTCGTAGAAAAACCCCGGGACCTAGTCCAGTTTGAATACTCTTAAGAATTAAACACACCTACTCTCAGACTTAGGACTAGTTGGTATAGACGATATGATCATAATATGACTATTGGTCACAAAGCTTCCCCTCAGTATTCCTGCGCCTCCAACCACAACAAGGTGATCACGCACATGTACTCCCATAGAGAAACAAACGTCCTTTAATGTCTTCCCTAAGAGTTGCTCCAAAGTCCTTCGTGAAGAATATCGCTCCTCGACCTCCAATCGGACGACCACAACCTTTACGGACAACAACCAAATAACGGCTGGTCAAACCGCTAAATGATATCCTTGGTAACTTACAAATATTTCACCGAAGTCGTTTTACACCAAGATCGAGGTTATTTAAGTTTACTTGGTTAATAAAATTCTCGAGATATCAAACAAGATTTGAAACCAAAACTCCCGAAAGATCAACCTTGTTTGGATGCGTACAATATAATATGACCTTGATGAACAAAGTACCTGAAAAACAAAACAATCCAAAATAACGATCTTGATTCCACTCAATATCTATTTGTTTGGCACCCAAACTGAAAGCACTTTGCTTACAAACCCAGGTCAATAGATAAAGAGATGTTCTAATCACCACGATCTTGAGTGACCTTATATCAGAAGAGAAGGACCTTAGAATAAACAAGATCGTAAAACTTTGATAGACGTGATAGAACAAAACACAAGTACAATACAAAGAAAACTAGTAAACATATACTAGTTTCCCTGAAGAGATACTTCTAGGCTCCTCGATCCCCAAGAGAAGACTTTCACACTAATCCATACGGAGAGCAAAAGCTCAAACATGCTGAAAGAAATAACGGGTATCACAAGCTTACTTTTCCGAAGAATGAAACTTGTTAGAGGGACAAAGCTTTTAGGAGTGATACCAACTCCTATTTATGTGACCAAAGCTTAGCTTTGAAACGAGGCAATCTAATTTTGAAATTTCATTAAAGCACTTTTCTTATTAATTCTGAAATTCCTCACACAGATCCATTGCATTTAATGAGATCTAATACTTTTGCATTTTTACATTTAATAAAAGATATTTCATTAAAAATGTTGGCCTAAAGAATTCATAGCAAATAATACTCAATCAGATATATTTGGATATTTCATTAATTCGAAATATGGTGCTTACCAAATATACTTAGAATTCATATCGAAATCAGTGTCATTGGATTCGAAAATCATCTTATGGTTTTATTACTTCCTAATGTCGTCATCAGCTTTGATAATGTCGACATCACTTCCTAGGCATTGTTGGACGAGCCAGATCGATCCTATGTGGAAGGGGGATCAGGTCCAACGTGGCTAACGTTAGCACAACGTATCCTAGACATGGACAAGCCTTGTGTGTTAAGCTTAAGTGAACACGTAGGTTCAAGGACATTCTGAATCATACAATATAGATATACCATGGAAAGTACCGTGTATGGTTCTCCGAGTAATAGCAATGTTGTTCCTCGTGAATTCACGATTCCAATGTAGATAATCACTTTAATGATATCCGAGAATTCACATCAAACACCAAAATAATATTCAATCGGGTATTCGATCATGTAGTTTATAAATACGATGATTTAATCACATACACTATTGATCAGAAATCATGTGTCAATTAACTAGAGCGACGAACCATATTTCTGATGACGACTCAAACAACTTAGTTGTACATTGAAGATGAATAAATTCAAACTTCAAACTGAGAATATCAAACGCATTAATTCGTTGAAGCACAAATCAAAATGATAGAACTTCGAAATACGTTTTCTAAGATAACCATATTTTAGGTTTCGAACTCTACAACTTGTTCAGCAGAAACCAAAGCTAGGTTTCGGACTCTAAAGTTCATATGACTGAAACCAAATTAGGGTTTCCAAATCTAGATTTCATATAGCGAAATCAAAACTTGATTTCAAACTTTAGATTTTTTTTTAACAAAACAACATTGAGGTTTCGAAACAAGAAACATATATTAAATTTGTAACAAATGTTTGGTGTCGAACTTGAGAGTCCATGTGGTCAAGCAACGTTTCAGCATCACACCTTTTTGTCCTTGACGCATATGCTATATTTCCCGGTACACATAAACCTTTAGGAAACCCCAAAGTCTTTATTATAGCCCTCTCACATGGTCAAGATTCATTGGTCTCGATTCTCAAGTCACCGTTAGCCAACAAACATAGTTTCAACTCAAGTTTTCTTACGGTCAAAACCTAGTTTTAGGTTTCGGAGACAAATATCTTATGGACCAAAACCAGATTATGGTTTCGAAACTTAAAAGTATATTTTACCAAAACCAACATTGTGGTTTCGAATCCATAAGAAAGAAAACCAGGAATATGATTTCGAAACCTAAAAGTAATATTGCATATCTAGATCTCATATGTCCAAAATCAAATGTATGATCTCTAGAAATCAGAGCCAACCAAAGATATAGCTTTCGAACTCAGAAAAGTAGTATGTCGAGTCTCCACAACATAAGTGTGAGTTACGAGCTCGATTACTTTAGGTCGTACAAATACATACTAACAATCCGATAAAGTCAGACTAGGTAAGTCGAGACACAACACTATAATGAATATAGTCTCGCAGAACTACAGAGACAACATCCTTATAGACTGCTATTACCAACTCGTAAGTACCCAGCTTTCATCCATATTTGCGACCACCTGGTCATTTTCCTCGTATGCAAGAGTATGATTCCGATACTTCTACACTCCCTCCTGTTAATGGTGGTTCACAATCTGAGGACATGCATGCTCTCCACAATTTCAACTTGAACACTTTCGGTACGATGGGTCAAAACCAGGAACAAGACGACAATTAGTTGTTTAGTTAATTGTTTGAATGTTTTTTTATTTATTTTTTGAATGTTGTTTCTTTCCATGTACCTTTTTTTTGAAGTTAGTGAAAACTCTATTGTTTCCTTCCTTCCATTAACTTTTTTTAGTGAGTGAAAAACTATATGTAGAAGAAAATTGATTTCATTAGATATAAAATCAAATTATTACAAATAACTAAATATAAATGGGTCGCATTTCGGCAAAACCTTAAGGATGTGGAAACAACGAACAAAAAAGTTGCACCTGTAATATCATCGTGGTATAGAAAACATAAAATCTAAAAATTATGTGCCAGTCTCTTGTTCGAACGATTGAAAAATTATGTGCCACAAATTTCCCCTCGAAACAGATGCACCTGTAATAGCATCGTGGTATAGAAAACATAAAATCTAAAAATTTGTATATCTTCCTCTGTGGTAATGCTTCGACGACGAAGACGACACCAGGGTGGATGATTTACTAGTCGAGGCATATAGGTTGGAGAAGAGAAATAAGTGTGAGTTGAAATGGTGGTGAAACTAGTTATTTATAGGTAGTGAAAATATGGACTTGAGATGTAGTTGAGATAATGAAGAGAATTAATCTCGCTCGAGATTAACAATCTTGACATCGATTTAATCAATCTCGCTGGCGAGATTAACATTATCGAGCGAGATTATTGTTCTCGCTCGATAATAAGAATGTCGGGACAGGCAAACTGGTATTTGCCAGCTCGAGCGAGATTAACATTACCAGTTTGCCTGGTGAGTCTACTTGTTTGCCAGCTCCATAGCGGCTCAAACCAGGCAGATTTTGGTGTTTGCTTCTTGCATAGAAAGAGGCCTTAAAAAACATTTAATCAGCATTAGATTGAACCATATTGGACCGTGCTAGATCGTCTGGTTCACCGGTCGGGCCGGCCGGGACACCAAGTTCACAAGAAAAAATATGGTTCTTAAACAATTTATTAAGTCACTGTTAAACCGTACAAGAAATGTGACTGGATCACCGGTCTGGTTTGGTTTTCTAAACACTGCCACTACTCGAAATGGCCTTTTTTTCCCCTTTTTGTAATGGATTTGACAGATTTTGATGGTCTATATCCATACGTAACTGTTAATCAGGATACAACAGGAGCAGTGGGTGTTCGATACCTAGGGTTTATAAACATGCTTAAGCTTAGAATCACTACTCTAGGGTTTGACCACTTTTATAAAAGGCTTAAGCCTAGAATCACTACTAACTATGGACTCTTTACAAATTAGGTAGTAGGAATGCAGTTTTTGGGATTTGTGGGGGTTTTCAGCTAGGAGTAGGGGTGAGCAACGGACGGACGGATGCGGATTAGGGGTCACCGCGTCCAATCCGTCAAACTTGCGGATTTGGAAAGTTTACCCGTGTCCAGTCCAATCATTCACGAATTTGACATCCGCGGAAAAGCGGGTGCTGCTGTTAGGGCATTGTCCGGTCAAACCCACTAGCGTTGGTATGTCAAGCTGGTTGTCAGTTTTAGGTGTCAAAACACAATTCTTGATTTAGCCTACTAGAGTTTAGATTTCGGATTTGGGATATAGACTAAGTAGTAGAGACCTTGAAGACGAAGACTGTGAAGACAAAGAAGACATCAATTATTCTTCATCGACAAAAGGTTAGTAGGAGTTATGAATTTTATGGAAATTCTTCTATTCTACTTTCTCTATCTTTCGAAATAGTCGGCTACTTTAGTAGAGATACTAATATCAATTGAGAACGTGTTCTTGTCTACATGACCATGAGTTATGTTGGTATTTGTTCCCACGAATATTAAGTTTACAAGAATGCATGAGATAGATTCGGTACCATTTGTCCATTGCAATGGTTTGCTTGCAAATCACTTGTTGGATATGGGTGAATCTAAAGGAGTGCTCTTGAGCAAGAGTCCAGTGGATTATAGCTGAGGGCGTCAAACACGTCCAAGTACTGGTCTAGCCCAGAACTTCGAGTGGATCCAAGTTAAACCCTAATCTGAATGACGACGGTTCCCGAACCGTTCGTGAACAGTGACCTGGGAATTTTTCCTGAGTTCCAAAGTGTCAATTTGTACGCGTACTAGTACGTGAACGTCAGATTCGATGCATTTGGTCGTGATTCATATGGACGGTTTGCGAACCGCCCAAAGTGAAAATTCTCTGGATTTTCACACGGGTTAAACTCTGACTCCTTATCTCTTAGTTGGACTTGGTTATCACGAAAATATCTTATGTGGTCCATCTAACGGTTCTCAATGTGTCAATAAGATAAAAATTATCTCTGGTCTGATGGATATCAATCTCGAAGTGTTTTTGAGCTAACAAAACACTTGGCAGATAAATGATAAAAGATTTCCAATTGAGATAAATCTAGGTTTCTTGGTTTGCAAGTTAGGGTTTCCTAAACTTGTGGAACAAGTAACTAGTGCTTTATTCCAAAGCAACCTATCTTGTTGAGTGCTATAAATAGAGGTGTCTAAGAACGAAAACCGCAAGCATCAAGCATACGTGAAGATCCTCTGTGGAATTGATCGTAAACTCTTTTCACTTCGGTGAATGCTTGTTGTGGTATAGTCATCCTCTATTAGGTAGCAGTTCCTCTTGGGATTTACCTAACGACTATAAAGACTTCTCTTGAGAGTTGGGAAGCACAGGTAGGAGATTGAGACCTTAGTGGTTGAAGTCGGAGTAACATGTAACCTTATTAACCTGATTACGTTCTTGTCTATTCTACGGTCCTTCTTTTCTGATATAAGGCCATTCAAGAACTGATACGTTACACACAAGGTTGAAAGGAAGCAACTCACGGCTGCACTCGGTGTTGTAAGACCTAGTTAGCTCCAGTTGTATAAGTTTCTTAAGTTATTCTTCGTGTACAACTGAGGTAGAGACAAGTTGGGCATAGTTTACTCGGTTTACTTGTCAGCCCCCGCTTGTAAGTAGATTTCCGTATGACCTGGAGAAATCCGAAGGAAGTCACTTTGTGTATGTCAAACTGATAGAGAACAGTTCAAACATACAGTTGATAATTGAGGTTGCAAAGGCAGAATTATTAACACAAGCCTTTAACAGCGGTTAAAGCAACTCCTAGGCATGTAAAGGACGTCAGCTAGGGGAATCAAGTGCGTGACGATCTGTGGGGGATCTAGAGACGTAAGGAGTGCGACAGTAGCCAGTTCGCTTGGAGGGTTGGAATTGGTCTCTGCTACATCCCAGAGCGAAGTCTTATAGTATAGGTTAGTGTTTGTAGACAGTTTGTACTGTGCGGTGTTCAATCTGGACGAGGTCCCGAGGTTTTTCTACAGGTCGTAGTTTCCTCGTTACAAAAATCTCTGGTGTCTTGTGTGCTTTACTTTCCGCATTATATTCTCTGATTGTATAATTAAAGCAAACACAAGAAGTACGTTATTAATAACCTGATCGTTGTCCCCAATCCATTCATTGGATTTACCAAGACCTTGTCTTGTGTCGAACTGATCCCTTGAAATCCAAACTCAGGTTATATAGATTTGGATATTGATTTTTGAGATCGTCCAGATCTAACCATAAGACTCACGAGCCCAAACGAAAAGTTGGTAGTATTTCGGTACCCCGCTTTTTCAGTTGTGGACCGGATGAGGGTGATCCGCGGGTTTCTCTTATTTCTCATCAAAAATAAAATTTTAATAAAATAAAATTAAGTAACAATACATCAAAATTTGGGCTATGTTTTTGTAGTTGAATCTCCTCCACACAGCTAATATCTCAAATCAATACATCAAAATTCAGAATAAAAATTACAAATCTCAATACATCTACTAGAGCTACTAATTAAAAAATCAATTATATATCAAGAGTACAAACACAAAATTCTTTCACATAGAATTAGGAATAACCGGATCAAAACACAGATTTGGTAATCAATTATTTGCACAATACAATTAAGAACATACACCAAACATTGATCTAATAATCAATTTCCAATTCTACTTGTAGGGAAGATAACCATCTTTAGGAATTCAGGCTTTATCAGCGATAAGGTTTCAAAACTGGAAAAGGAAGCTGCGATGCTTGATGCCTCCAAAGGTGGGTATGGTTTTGAAAATTGGACTAACTACCTAAAAAATCCAGAACCTTTTTTTGGACAAAGAAAGAAGTAGAAACTCGAGAGCTCGCATCTGGTTAGGGAGTTTTTTAGGTTTAGAAAGATAAGGTTTATATATATCACATTAAATTTCCAATATTAACCTTACTGAAAGATGTGCCTTGGTATTCTTGTAACTCGGCTCCTTCTGAGTTAACCCAGTTTTCTATCGATTTGCCATTAATGAATCCCTAACTTTGCTCGTCTGTGACTTGTCTAATCTGTTGGAATCTTCTTTCTTTTTCTATTATTTTTCTTTACTGTTGATTTTATCCCTTATGTCTTTTTCTCACATTTAATTTTCTTTCTCTCTAATCTTTGCTGTCAATGTTCATTGTTTCGTTATGTTTGGGCGTTTTCAAATTAGGAAACTTTAATCAATCCTCACCGGCTTTTTATGATGTGTCTTTTGATGTATAGCAGGTATTGCTAAATCTTCTGGTGCCTCCTGCCTTGTTTAAGGTCATTGGTTTTCTCATAATATTTGTCCCCTTTTGAGAGTTTTCTCTGCAATGAATCAGAAATTAAAGTGTGATACCCAATTCAAGATGGATAAGTGGTTATATCATTGAAAAATTGTTCATGGTAAGCATCTACTTGGCAAATTTCTGAATAAGAAAAACACAAGGTACAAAACTATTTCAACACGTATACAAAAATTGCATGAACACTACACTATAAATTGGGGTTTATTTCAACTTTGCATACTGACAACATCAATCCTCTACTGCATAATCACTCTTCCTACAACTGTGGTTATGGCTCACCAAGATGTTAATGATCTAACTGATCAATTTGATCAAGCTTCAGTTGATTCCAATGATGAAATTCGATATGTTATCAATGCTGCTCAAATTGATGATGAAAGGTGCATTCAACAGTGGGATAAGAGTCTTATAGGAAAAGTCATCTCAAACATCCCAATGGGAAGGAAAACAGCAAAAAAACCATGCTAGATTCATGTGGGGAAAAAATTTCTCTCAATTTAAGCTCAAGAAAGCAGGAAATATGGGTGTTAACACTTTCATAGTGCGGTTTGAATCCTGGGAGGAGCTAAAGTGGGTACTAACTGAAGGTCCTTGGAGCTTGGATGGTTGGTTTTGGGTTCTCAATCCTTGGCATACTGGAAAGGATAAAAAGGGATGTGGACTTCACCAAACAACAATTTTGGGTTGTTCTCAAAGACTTACCTCCAGAATGAAGAATGAAGAAGTTGCAACTGAATTTGGAAGAATTATTGGAAGAGTACTTGAACTTGATCCAGAAGATGTTTGTCCAGATGATCAAATGATTTTTTTTGTAAGAATTGAGATTGATCTGGATCATCCTCTTCTTAGGGGTATTCTTACTTAAAATGCTGCAAATTTGTTAACAATGGCTCTCTTTTTTCTACACCAGGCAGCCTCATCAGTTGTGTCCTTATTGCTTCACCATCAACCATGATGATCACCTTTGTAAGAACAGAGAAAAACATGTTAACAAGCTTGCAAACAAGTTGTTCAGATTCTTGGATAGGATTCCTGTATGGGTATAAAATCTGCATAGGTGCATCATGTTCTATAGCCCTCAGATCTCATACTCACACACACAGTTACTTAAACATGATTCAAGGTACGAAGACCTCAAGAACAATACCGAAGACATGTATAAGACTCGTTAATCAAAGAAT
>JAJJMA010011225.1:0-12085 GCA_023529015.1 Papaver nudicaule | reverse complement strand
GGCTTTCCACCTTACATGGCTGACACGTGCTCCTATTGTAGACTAGGTTGTGAGCTGTCCTTCATCAAAGTGCGTGCTGCCTGCTTTAACCCTCGGGTCGTCTTCTCCGCATGGCTGACACGTGCCCCTACCTATGCTAGGGTAGGTCACAGGCTGTCCTTACTTTCCCGCTCGAACCATCGGGTGATCTTCTTGCATGGCTGACACGTGCCCCTACCTATGCTAGGGTAGGTCACAGGCTATCTTGCTTTCCCGCTCGAACCATCGGGTGATCTTCTTGCATGGCTGACACGTGCCCCTACCTATGCTAGGGTAGGTCACAGGCTGTCCTTGCTTTCCCGCTCGAACCATCGGGTGGTTGCAGTCTCCTAGGCGTCCCGCTCCACGTGTCATCAGTACTTCTGGTTTGCACCGCCCGGTGGATGACACGTCTCCTTCTCATGCCCTGGAGTCGTGTGTACCTTTTGACTTTGCTAACTTGATTTGGTCCCCTGATCATGTCTGGGGATCCATCTCAGATTTACTTCACTGCTTTTTGCTCTATCTTCTTATCTTGCCCCTGACCTCGAAGATGCTGCCACGTGGATGGCAGATATCTGATGTTTACAGTTGCCCCTTTTCTTTGCACGTTCTACAGGGGTAGAATGGGAAAGAAAATACCCACGACTCTTCAGTTATGCTCCTTGATTGTGGTGACAGTTACAAAAAGCGGCTACAATCTAGGAGTCATTGATTATCCCATTTGTTCTTCCTCGTACCCTATAAATACTCTTCTTCCTTCCTTTTTCTCCTCTCACTTTTCTTTCTTCTTGCTTTTTCTTTTCTTTTCTTTCTCTGCCATTTGCTTTCTTTATCTTCCAGAGTTTCTCTAAACCTTTTTCTGCCTTTTGTTCTAGTCGTTCATCAATCAACATCTTCAGGTAAGTTTGATTTCTTTTCTTTTCGTTTCCTGACCTTTGCTTTGTGATGATCATAGTTTAAGAAAAATGATTTCTTTCAAAATATGTGTATATTTGCCCCTGTTCTGAAACTATGATCATAACTCTTTGTTGTCATCGCTTGATCTTCTGGTGCTTGCCTGCATCTTCCTTGTTATGGTCTTTTCCTTGCTTCCAACATTGTGTGGGGTGATATTTGCTTTATTGATTCTTTGCCCCTGCTGTTTGTTCCATCATTATTCTTAACTCCTAATTCTCTGCCCCGCTTCTGCTATGCACAGATGTCAGGTTCTGAAAGAAGGAGTTTGGAATGGGATCGTGACCAGGACCGTGACAAGGATCGGGAGCGGTCTCCCCGTGAACGTGGCCGGGACAAAGATCGTGGTCGAGAAAGGAGTCGTGATCGGGAACGATCTCCCCGTGAAGTAGATGACAAATCGCGGAGGTCTTCGCGTCGGGATCAAGAACGTTCATCCCGCCAGAGTTCTCCTAGGCAAAACCGACCGAGTGAGCGTGATCCTTCTCGCCAGGGCCGTTCAAATGTTCAAGGTTCCGCTAGCGGCTCAAAGCGTCCCGCTGATGAAATGGTCGTGGTGCCGCCCTGTGCTTAAGGCTCCACCAAAGAACTACATGCGCCCGGGGGACAGCTGGAAACCTTTGGACTTGGATGATTTTAAAGCCCGCCATGGTCTTCAAAATTTTGAAGTGAGATTTTACGGTGATGGCGATGCCCTGACCTATGATATGATTAACAACTACCCGTATGATTACATGCATTGTCTGACAACCGTCGGGCAGATCAAGTGTGGTATGCCCCTTCCTTTGTATCGCCCCGACAATACTTTTGTGATGGATCTTCTTGCTTCCCGCAACGAAGCCAAGTCCTCTGCTACCCGTCCTGCAGTTGTGTATAATGGAAATTGGTGGTGTATTGTGACTGAGTGCGATTTGCGCCGCCAAGGTCAAACTGGTGTTCCTTGGGCCTTTTTTAATCCCAACGACCGTGAGATCTATACCGTCTCAAACTTCAACGCCACGTACAAGGATTACATGAATCCTTCGAATCGTAAAAAATGGAGTGTTGGTCACGCTCGTGCCAAGTCTGTGGGTCGGGGATATCGAATGCTGCTTGAAGATGTTGATATTAATAAGTTAAAATATGTTCCTGGTACCGAAGGCACCACCAATCCCATTGCCATACCGAAAGAGCAGCTTGTCAGGGATGACCACGATTTCAAATGGTTCCGCACCTCGATCGAAATTATTGGTCCCTGGGCCTGGGGATGGTCGTCTACTCAACCAAATGTGGCTCTTCGCGCCCCCCTCCTGGATATGAGCATTATTGTCCTTGGCAGATGAACTGGAACCTCTTTCCCAGGGGTTATGATCAAGATGAACAGTATGACATGTCTGGGCGAAGAAACAATGTGCGGGTTATTCTCCTCTTGTACTTGTGTTCTTGTGGTATGATTGTTTGCCCCTAACCCGCTCATTGTTGATGTGAAACAGGTAGGCAAGCGCCAGAGGACATCAAGGGAGTCTTCTTCTGCAGTTCCCGGTGGTGAGGAGCTAGGCGGGGAGGATGAGTTGGATGAGGAGATTGTTGACCAGGCTGATGAGTCTGATGAGGATGCTTCTCCCGCTCGTGAGATAGATCCCGAAGATCATATTCCTTTGAGCTAAGTTTTTGCTAGTGGTGGTAATGAGAATGTTGAGGTACGTTCATCTGGGCTGCCTGATTTGGGTGACTTTGGAATCTGGTGGGGGTGGGTCTTTTTCTTTTGGTCGCCAAGCGTCCGAGTCTTCTGGAAATGAAGCTAATCCTCAATCGGGGCAGGTGGTTGGTCGAGACGCTGATGCATCTATGTTACCGCCTCTGTCTCCTCTTTTTGAGGATGACTGGATGCAGGATCTGTCAGGGGGCGGCCATAATGCTGGATCAAAGAATCCCCAGGGTGTACCAGCGGGTTCTTCTTCCCGACCAGTGGTTTCGTCAGTCGACAAAGCGAAGCAGGTAATGGTTGATCTGTCTCAGCTGGATAGTCGAGATATTGATAAGACTCTGAGGTGGGCCTACTCGAAGAATTTGTTGAGTGTTCCTTTTGGTAGTCCTGGTGTTGCTGGTGAGTCTCCCTTGGATGCTCAAGTGCGGGACAAAGTGCGGATGCACAGTTATGAGTCTGTCAGAGATGCCTTTTTGGCGCCTGAACGGTTGGAGAGGCCTGTCATTGCAGCCCCGGTGCTGACGTATGATGAGATGACCAAATTGGTGGAGAGTCAGGCTTATCATCTGCCTCAAGCTGCCCTTACCGCAGTACGTATATCCCTTGTGAGATGATCGCGTGTTTCGATTTCTTGTCTGAACGGTCCTTTGTTTTGCAGGTGGCTGAGCATCAGCAGTATTTGTTTGAGCTCTACCTGCTTCACAAATTGCTTGCTGCGAAGTTTGAAGCTTTGTACTCCAAGGCCGATGGGGATCTGGCAGCAAGAAATGAGGAGTTGGATGAGCTGCGGCGAGAGAATCTGGAGCTGAAGGGTGAGGTCGAAAGACTCAAGGGGGATTTGCAGAATCGGGCTCCAGATGCCAAAGGTTTGTTTATCTCTGTGATGCTTAATTTTTTAGTCGACCGTTTTTTTCTGAAACTAGCCCTTGTGGTGGATAGCCGTCTATTCCGGGTCTGGGTCAAAAAGCATTATTCTGGGTTTGATGCAAGAATTGACGACGATCAAACTGCGGTGGACCGAACAAATGGACAAGGGAAAACAGTTGATGCAGGTATTGGACACCGCCAAGAATCGCTTGGGGATGGTAACTGAAGAGCTGAACATCGTCACTGGTGAGCGGGATCGGGCCTTGGATGATGTGCAATCTTTAGCCGACGGGCTGGAATCGCTTGAGTCAGATCATGCGGACGTGATTACTTCACTTGAGACTTTGTCGGGTGATTTGGAGAAGTCGAGGGCCAAAGAAGAGGAAGCTTTGGATGCCAATCGCGGTTTAGCTAATAGACTGGCCGTCCTTCGGGTAGATAGTGCGGCTCTAGTGTCCTGGAAGCAAGATTCTTTGAAGGATGCGTGGGCCCAAATTGATAAGCTGGAAGCTGAGTTGGAACGGGCTCGTGCGTTAGCCCCCGCTGATATACGGTCAATTGAAGAGAGGTTGTTGAATGCTCAGGCGGACTTGTTAGCGCATTCCCATGCCTTGGAGGAATCTCGAGCTAGGTGTTCTCGCTTGTCGGAGGAGAATGTGGCGTGTGAGCGGATGGTGCATCATTTCCAAAAGGAGTTGGAGAGGATGCCCTTAGAATTAAATAGTTTGCGCCATACGGTTTCCATGCAAAAAATTGACTTGGATAAACTTAGCTCGGGTAGACATAGGCGGGATTGACGTGAGTAAGGCTCTGTTTTTGCTTTTGCATCTGATCCCTCGGTGTTGTTGTAACAGTAATTTCCATTCTTGTGCAGAGTTGGAAAAGCTCAAAAGCTTGCAGCAGCAAGTGGATGACCTTAGCCGGGAGAAGGTGCAGCTGGCGGGGGAGCTTGGGCGGGTGCAAGGCTTAGCTAATTCTCACTCGGAAAGGGCGGATTTGGCGGAGAAGGAGGTAACCCGTCTTCAGGGGGAGACGCAAAAAGTGGTTGCTGCTTGGACCCAGCGGGTAAATGAGATTCGTCATGATGCGCGTGAGCAGACAAAAATGCGTGTTAACTTCATAATTGATGAGGTTGAAGCAGGGAAGAGGCATTTTAAAAGGATGACGTGAGGCGTGTTGGCCGCTGTTTTTGCTGCTTTCCTTAGTACTTTTAGTTCCTTTTCTTGTTTGTAGTGGACGCTTTTTGTCTTGTTTTTGGTTTTGGACTCTTTTGATGTGGGATATTTGCTGTTGGAACGTTGTTTGCTTTTGCCCCTCTTGTGCTCCTATCCTGTTTAAATATCAGAAAATTGTCAGTGTAGTCCCGCTTGTATTTGAGTTAAGCGGGAAGAAAATTGAAGCCAACTCTTTGAGAGAGGCAGGGAATGACATTTGTACCTTGTCTCCCCGGGGTAGGAAATGTGCCATGTATACCCCCTTAGGTATCCACATATGGAAGATTACCCGAATAGTTCGGATAGACTCTCTACCTGGGCCAGAGGTGAGAGAATATCCAGGGTAGGATTTGATATGCCTGGTACCCTCTTGGGTTGGGCATAGAGATGCCTGCCAATCCCGAATATTGATTGGTTGGATGTCTGAGGGGAAGATTTGCTTGCTCCCCCGAATGTGATTTTTTTTTTTTTTTAGCTATGTACAGCTATCCCTTGATTGTCGTCGGGTCAGATGTGGTAGGGCTTGAGGTACACTGCATTCCACGGGTGACGCAGTATTTCGCCCTTGAGGTTCTTGAGGTGGTATGATCCCTTGCCTGCTACATCGTGGATGATGAACGGTCCCCCCCACGTGAGTGCAAACTTTCCTTGTTTCTTGTCCTTTTGATAAGGCGGGATCTGTCTTAGCACGTATTGCCCCTCTATGAGGTTTCTATGTCTGACCCTCTTGTTGTATTCCCTTGCTTGCCTCCTCTGGTAGTTTTCCATTCTTTGGAGTGCGCATTCCCGCTTTTCTTCCAGGTCGTCTAATTTTTCCAACATTAGGTCGGTGTTGAGCATATTTTCCCGTGCCTCAGTTTTGGTGGTGGGGATGATGGTTTCTGTCGGGATGACCGCTTCTGCCCCATAAGTGAGTAGGAAAGGTGATTCTCCCGTTGGTTCCCTTCTAGTCGTACGGTAGGCCCACAACACGTTGTGCAGTTGCTCGCACCATCTGTGCTTGTATCCGTCGAGGGTCTTTTTGAGATTCAGGGCAATCGTTTTGTTGGTTGCTTCTACCTGTCCATTGCATTGCGGGTAGATCGGGGTGGACTTGTTTTTCTGAATGTGGAATGTCTGGAGTAAGTGATCGAATTTTGCCCCTGATAATTGTGCCCCGTTGTCTGAGACGATGGAGGTTGGAATGCCGAACCTGCAAATGATGTTTTCAAATACGAATTTGAAAATGTCTACGTCTCTGATTCTGGCGGTTGCTTTGGCCTCGACCCATTTCGTGAAGTAGTCTGTTGCAACAATTAGCCATTTTCTTTGGCGGGTCCCTACAGCTAATGGACCCACTATATCTATTCCCCATTTGACAAATGGCCATGGGCTTAGGACTGAATTCAGGTCCGTAGCGGGGGCTTTGATCTTCTTCCCAAATCTTTGGCATTTATCGCAGCGTCTGGCCATGTCCGCCGCATCCTTGTACATGGTAGGCCAGTAATACCCTTGCGTCTTGGCTTTCAGGGCTAAGGATCGCCGCCCGGTGTGGTTCCCGGCGTCCCCATAGTGAATGGCTAGCAGTATTTGGTGCCCCTCCGTCTTGGTTAGACATCGCAGTAGTGGTCCTAGGAACGAATGCCTGTATAGGATTCCATCTCGCAGCTGGTAAGTTCCGGAGCGTGACATTATCTTTGTTGCTTCCCTCGAGTCAGCGGGCAGTTCTCCTTTGTCGAGGTATCGGTATATGGGTTCCCGCCAGTCAACTGGTTCGGGTCCAGGTGTGTCGGGTCTTTCTTCCTTGACTGGAGCTTCTTCCATCGAGATTTCCACATCCGCGGAATCTTCCAAGTCTTCAGCATTTTCTTGAATGACCGTTGCCTGCCCCATTTGCACAGAAGTTTTATAGACACGCCCTATCTTGATGGAAGTGGTGGCCTTGTCTCTTAACATGGAGGATATGAAGGCGAGGGCGTCGGCATGTCTGTTATCTTTTCTGCAGATGTGTCTGAAGGTGATTTTTCCTATTTGGGAAGCTAGATGCTGCACCAGACACATGTATGCGGACAAAGTCTCGTCCAAGGTCTGGTACTGCAGCTCTATTTGTCTGATCACTAGCTGTGAATCGCTTGTCAAGCGGACCTCTTGAATTCCTAGTTCCAGGATGAGTTTTAAGGCGTGTATGACCGCTTCATATTCCACGACATTATTGGTGTGACTCTCGAATTCTAACCTGAAGGCGTGCACGAGCCGTTCCCCGGTGGGTGAGGTAATTACTATTCCAATACCTGCCCCGTCGTTGTTAGATGACCCGTCAACGAACACTTCCCACCTTCTTGAGCTGGCAGGGGTGATGATGCTCCCTGGGTCGTCTTTGTCAGTCTCTACTTCCGGGATGTCGTCTATCTCTGCTTCATCGGATACGGGGAGGTCTGCTAAAAAATCAGCCAGGACCTGAGATTTTTGAGCCGTTCTTGGTTCGAAGATAATGTCGAACTTCTCCAGTTGTGCGCTCCATTTGGATATTCTCCCTACCTTGTCGGGGCTTTTGAGCACAGCTTCTAGCGGGGCTTTAGTGGGTACCCGAACATAGTGGGGCAGGAAATAAGTCCTCAGTTTCTGAGTGGCAAAGACCAACGCCAGTATTAACTGTTCAATTTTTGTGTACCTCCTTTCAGCCTCGTTGAGTGTTTTGCTGATATAGTATATTGGTTGCTCATCTTTCCCTTGTGTGCGCACGAGTACCGCACTGACCGCGTTTTCCGTGGCTGCAATGTATAAGGTGAGTACTTCCCCTAGTGTCGGCTTTTGCAGGATAGGTATCGTGGCCAGGTACTCCTTGATTCTCTGAAAGGCCGTCTCACAGCTCTCTGTCCATGTGAACTTACTTTCTTTTTTGAGCGTGTCGAAGAAAGGCTTACACTTGTCGCTGGAACAGGCGATAAACCTGCTTAGTGCCGCCAAGCTCCCATTGAGTTTCTGAACTTCTTTCAAGTTCCTCGGTGACGGCATCTCTGTGATGGCCTGGATCTTGGCCGGGTCTACTTCAATTCCCCGCTTCGTGACTAAGTATCCCAGAAATTTTCCCGATGTTACACCAAATGTGCATTTGTCGGGGTTCACTTTCATATTGTTCTCCCGCATGACGTCGAAGATTTCCCGTATATCTTTCAGGTGATCTTGAGCGAGCCTGCTTTTCACTAGCATGTCGTCAACGTATACCTCAAGATTATGTCCTATGAATTTCTTGAAAATGGCATCCACTAAACTTTGGTAGGTTTCTCCTGCGTTCTTTAGTCCGAACGGCATCCTAGTGTAACAATACAGGCCCCTTGGTGTGAAGAATGTTGTGTGCTCTTGATCTTCCTCTGCGAGGGATATTTGATTGTATCCTGAGTACCCGTCCATGAACGACATAAGCTCGTGGCCCGCCGTGGCATCCACCAGTTGATCTATGCTGGGCAGAGGATAACTGTCTTTTGGGCAAGCCTTGTTGAGGTTGGTGAAATCTATGCAGATCCGTACACCTCCATTCTTTTTTGGGACGATTACCATGTTTGAAATCCATGTTGGATATTTGACTCGCCTGATAAATCCCGCGTCCAACAATTTTTTGAGCTCCTTCTCCACAACTTCGTGGTATTCAGGGGCAATTTTGCGTTGTCTTTGTCGGTAGGGGATGGTTCCTGGCTTGATGGCGAGCTTGTGGCAGGCTAATTTCGGATCGATTCCCAGCATGTCACTCATTTTCCAGGCGAATACATCTTTGTATTCAATCAGCAGCTGGTGTAGTTCCCGCTCTTGGTCTGCGCCGAGGAGCGTCCCGATCTTGATCATCTTCGGGTCTTCCATAGTGCCTATGTTTACTTCCTTGGTTGCCTCCAACGCTGAAAACGTTGGTTTTGGAGTTCCCAAGACGGGAACATTCTTTAATTGCTATTTGGTAGCCTCCATAGGTTCGGTAGCCTTTGTTCCCGCTGCCATGGCTCCGATCGATGTGCCCGCTTCTGATGGAACATCCGCTAGACTCATGCCCGCCGTATCCATGAGGTACTGCTCCAACTTTTTGGCTTCCATCTCGGCTTTTTTCTCTTTCTTTGGTTGGCCTGACTAGTCATTCTGTCTTCGTTCAGGCTTACCTCCATGACTTGACAGGCTCTGGCCAGCATTTGGTCTCCTTTGATCTCCATTTCCCCTCTTGGAGTCGGGAATCTGAGGTGTTGATGGTATGACGATGCTGTCCCGCGCAATCTATGAACCCAATGACGTCCTATGATGGCGTTGTACGGGGAAGGTGCATCAAAGACGCTAAACAGAGTGTTCAGGACTATGGGTCCCGCTCTAACCGCCAGGGTGATGTCTCCCTTGGGTCTTGACGTCGACCCATTGAACCCGTAAATGGTATAGAGCGATGACACCAGTATGTCGTCGGGGAGCTCCATCTTTTTGAAGGCCTCATAATATAATACGTTCAGTGAGCTTCCACTGTCCATGAGGATTCTGGTGACGTTCCATTCCGAGTTTCCTGGCGTCGTCCCGCCCAGTCTTCCTATTGGTAGGGTCAACACGAGCGGGTCGTTATGGATCTCCACTTCCTGGTCAATGTCCTTGGTTGAGAACGTGAGGGGGGTTGCCATCCATTCTTCCCAATCGCTCTCTACGGTCACCCCATCAACTTTAAATACTTCATGGTTGTTCACGATCTTCTTGCACCGCGTATTGATGTCGTGGACTAGTTCCGGCGGGTACCATTCGGAGTGAGAGATGGTGTTGACGATCTTTGCACCCTGGGGGAGCTGTACTGTCTTGTTATGCATTGGAGGTGGTGGTAGCAAGAGGTATTCTTGGAGTTGCCCTTCATCAATCATCTTCTGTATGTGTACTTTGAGAGCTCTGCATCTAGCTGTAGTGTGCCCGTTGTACGCATGATATTCGCAGTAGTCCTTTGAGTTGGCCAATCCTTCGGGTTGTCTTCCTTTGTACCATGGCCAGCTAAAGTCTGCCCTTCCTCCAATTTCTTTGAGTATTTGTGTCTCTGACCTATTCAAACGGGTGAAGACTCTGTCCTCCTGGCGAGGTCGTTTATCATCCCGCCTGTCATTCCATTGTGGGGGACGTTTATCTCCCTGCCGCTGATCATATCGGGATACAGACGGTTGCGCTTCTGACCCGCTCCTTGTATTTGATGGGGCGACTTCCGTGGAGTTGGCTCTTTGTCCTGCTTCTGATCCTCGGTTGTGACCTCGTGGGTTTTCCCTTTGGACTTCCTCGAGTCGTATGAAGCGCTCTTGTATCAGCCTTAGTTCTGCGACGGTAGTTGGATGCCTGAGTTGAAGTTCTGTAAATTGGAGGGATCCCCTTGGTAACCCGCTCTTGTAGGTCCCGATCGCTACTTCTGGGGGTACATTTCCTATCGCCAAACATAGCCGATGCCACCTGTCAGTGTAATCCCTGGTGCTTTCTTTAGGCTTCATATCGAGTATAAACAGCTTCTCCATTTCTACTTTGGTAGCGATGTTGTATACGTAAGCTTCCACGAAATTTTTGGATAGTTGGGCAAAAGATCCGATGGTATTGGCGGGGAGATTATCAAACCATTGTAACGCAGAGCCTTTGAGGCTCGAAGGAAAGAACTTGCACATGATAACCTGATCGAATTCCCATTTGGCCAGTGTCCTGGTGTAGTACTTTAGGTGCGCCGCTGGGTCCCCGCTGCCATCAAAGCATTCAAAGGTGGGTAGGGTGCATTTGGGCTGGATTTCTCCTCTTGCGATGGATGGGATGAAAGGTGATATGTGAGCTCCCCTTATTGCTTCCTCCAGCCGTCCGTGGCCTTGACTGCTTTGTAGCGCCTTCATTTGCTCCCTTAGCTGGTCATGTTGTTGCCGCACCCAGAGAATCTCCCCGCGAATGTCACTTTTATGGCCTTGTGCGGGCATGCACGTGTCTTGACGAGTCCATCCTCCTGGCGATTTTCCCGGAGTATACGTCGATCCATCAGAATCTCCCACATGACTCTGGTGCCTTGTGTTCGATCCCCGCTGCTCAGAGGCTGCTACGATATTCTTCTCAGTATTCGGTCTAGGCTCCGTATGGGAGTTAGCTTCATCCTCCAGCTGCACTACGGGAGTGAGTCGGGTTACCTTAGCTTTAAGCTTCACGTTCTCTTCGGCTAATATTTTCAATGCTTGGGCGTATTCTTGGTTCTGTCCTGTCTGGGCCGCCTTGTTGGCTTCCTTTTGAAGATCATTAGAACCTCCATTGTCGGGGGTATGTCTTTCGCCGCTTCCTGTGTCGTTGGCGAGATTTTGCTTATCTGGTTCTGCTATTGTTTGCTCGGCGGGTGCCAGCATCTTCTCCAGTTGACGTCTTTGGTCCATGAATATTTCTTGAAATCCTGCAGCAGATGTGTTAGTTGTTCTCAGGTTGTGCCGGGGAATTTCGCCCGCATACGTTCTGCTTTGGCGTGCCTTCGTGGTTGCTTTAGCCGTGGATTCTGCGACTTTCTCCACTCGCCTCTGCTCGTGGGTGTGTGCTTCCTTTTCTGTGGCCGTTATTGCTGCCGCTGCTATGGTGGTTGCGTTATTCCTGGTGACCTGGCTTTGTACAACAAGGGCCTGATGGTGGGAGATGTCCTCTCTGTTTGATTGCGATCTGGTTCTCCGTGGTGAGACTCCAGCAGCTGACAGTTCTACATTTGTTGTGCTTCTTCCAATAACGGCTTTGCTGGTAGCACCTCTATCGGGTTGGGACGCTGATGGTCTTATCGGATCTCCTTCATTCGCTTGTATTTTCTGAGTGACTTTCATCTTTGGCATTTCCTTATCCATTTGTTTCTGCAAGAAATAAGATCTGGAAAACAAAAGAGTATGGGGTCAGATGTTTTTGTTGCGGTCGGATAGTGCGAGCTAAAGTGGTTACACCATCTTGCCACTAGGAAGAATAAATTCTTTTACTCAGTCCCTGTTTCTAGCGCCACTGTAACAACCAAAAATCCTGGTTCACATCGGATGGTCATTACTTCACTATCATCTTTTTTTTTGGGCTGTAGGTTATGTGAAAACGATTTAGGTGATCAAAGAAAGAGCAAGACAATAAAGGAGACACGAGATTTTTACGAGGTTCGGCACGTAATGTGCTTTACATCCTCGGTTCCCCTATCACTAGGAGATTTCACTATGTATTTTTGGTTACAAGGGTGGATGTTTACAATCAAGAACTGGTAAATGCAAACACAGTAGGTAATTCTTTCTCTCTCTCTCTCTTTCCTTGCCTTACATTGGTTGTCCCTTCTCCAATAATATGAGCTCCCCTTTTATAGTAGTCAGCCTGGGTATCTCTTAAAGGTGATTCATCCCCT
>JAJJMA010011221.1:0-13643 GCA_023529015.1 Papaver nudicaule | reverse complement strand
GAGCTTGTGGAATATTCATCCACCAGTCAGCACATGTCCATAAGATATTCAGGCAATTTAATATGGACAAAGTGCACCTAGCTAGCACTCCCATGATTGGTCGAACTGTAGATGTACGTAAAGATCCATCTCGTGAAAGAAAGGTGATGGAGATGTGTTGGGAGACGAATATCCCTTCCTAAGTCAATAGGCGCATTATTGTACTTAGCACAATGTACTCGACCTGATATCTCATTCTCAGTGACCTTGTTGGCTAGATGTAGCTCAGCGCTAACGCAACGTAATTGGAATGGTATCAAGAATATCTTTAGATACCTAAAAGGAACCATTGACATGGGTTTTGTTCTTATCCCTATGAAGATGCAAGTAGAGTTTTCTAATGCAATTGTAAATTGTATTGTACTCCCATGATTACATGTGAAAAGTATATGACTAAAAGAATTGTGCGACTCTCATGATTGCATAACTGCAGAGATCTAAAGAACTTGTCTGACTGCGTAGGACTAAAGGATGTGTCCACCTATATTGGACTAAAGAAGTTGTTCAAAATCCCATGAATGTATTGTACAAAACAAATTGTCCTACATCAGGGGGAGCATCTAGTGGTAAGTTGTGCTCTTTTTCCCTTCATTGAGGATACTTTGTCCCACAGGGTTTTGTTACTCAGCAAGGTTTTAATCAGACAACTACAATACCAAAAGTGCAATCTAAAAGTTGTTGATATGAAGGAACAATAATCTCTTCTTCAACGAAAGTAATCAGGGTGAGACATGGTGGACTTATAAATCATCACCTATATTCACTTTCGAAAATCTCATGACTAATGAAACTGTCTAGAGACTACCCCGAATGAAATCAGGGGGAGATGCCGACATCAGGGGGAGGATCCAAGGATATGATGCCGACATATTTTGATTCGAAATGTGAAACTGTGTTGTACTCTTTTTCCCTTCGATCGAGATTTGTTTTTTCCACAGGGTTTTGTTACTCGACAAGGTTTTTAGAGAGACAACGAAAACAACTACACCTGGCGTATATGCTGAATGCTGAAGACTTAAAAATTGGATTGATATTACTAAACTTCATCGGAATCGAAGAAATGAACACGATGGTATGTCAAGCGAAACAACTTCAAGCAAGAAGCAAGAATGTTATTCAGCATGAGCAAAGGCGTACTTCTAGACTTATCGCGGTGTACTCTTTTTCCTTCACCAAGGTTTTGTCCCAGTGGGTTTTCCTTGTCAAGGTTTTAATGAGGCAACATATGCGAGTCTAACTCTTTTCTAAGTATTCTTAATATTGCACCCTTTTTCCTTAGTTCAGGCTTTGTCCCTTTGGGTTTTCCTGGCGAGGTTATAATGAGGCAATTGATTTAGACGTAGTGGTCATCGACGAGAGAGCTGCATTTGAAGAAATACATTTGAAGCTACAAGAGAAGTAACCGACCAACTCCAACAAAGAAGCTTACCGAGATTCGAGACGTTGTAGTACTCTTTCTATTTTCAAGATTTTTTCCCACCGGGTTTTTCCTTGTCAAAGTTTTAGTGAAGCAATACATTTGAAGTTCTACTATTGAAACCGCACAAGGGGGAGTGTTGTAGGGCTTACTGCCCATGTATGTGCGGCCCAAATAGTAATATAGGGTTCTCTCCATACAAGTATATAAAGGACTTATACCATGTAATAAACACAACTTCTATCATAAGAAATACTTCTAAACAACGCAAAATTTCATTGCCCCAAAAAAGTACTGTACCTATTGTCTGCATTAATAGTCTTTTTACTAACGAGTCAATGCACAATTATCCACAAAATTATGGCCTTCCATTAGCATAGGTACAGAAGAGTAAGGATTCAGAACTAGACTTTATAGTTTCCCTAGAGAGTTGGAGACCGTGTACGTAATGGACAAGACTCAACTGTTGAGTATATAATAGTCCTATCATCCAGAAATAGAATTGCCGCTCTCTACCCAGCGTTTCTCTCTCCTCCCGCTCTGGCGATTTTCAAAATCCATCATCGTTTTTGATAAAACATGCAATCAAATCAAACAAAAATAATCATCACATTCATATAGATCAGCAGTACATATCAGTAGTATTAGCGTCATCATTTAAACGAATTAGATCTAACCGTAGTATGCATCTTTAGATTAACTCAGTTACAAAAACTTCATTGATTTCAGAAAAATCATGCAATCAAATCATACAAAACAATCTTAATATACATATAGGCCAGAAAGTCCTTCACAGAAGTATTAGCATCGTCTTTCAATCGTATTTGATCTAAGTGTAGTATGAATCTTTTTTAGAACATATTTTAAATTACTTGTTTGCAATTTACTAATCCTTCATCATGCAATCTCTCTAAGTTCTTCATTGCAGCTCTTCCAGGTGAATCCTTACAAGAAATTACCATGTCGTGGTAGCTCAATAGCTTCATTGCTATGAGTTGTTTCAGCAAGTCGTGCTTGTTTGTCAACATGTCGTGTTACTCCTCACTTACCAGCGCACCCAGGCAAATGTCGTTTGCAATCAATTTCATTCAGTATCATTGCACCAGTTCATCCACATCAGATCTTCCATTGATTACCCTGAATAGTATCAAGCCATGGCCGTCAAAGTCACAAACCAAAAACTCAACTGCAGTCAACAAGATCCCAGAACCTTTCCGTAAAATCTGGAGTAATTCCAGCCCTTCCCCCCATTCAGAAATTCAAATTTGTCGAGCTAGAAACAGCTGGCAAATATATGCTTACCAAGTTTATAGGATATTTCACCCTAAAAAATATAGGGTTCTGAGTCACAATCGTATAAGTTACTCGTAACCTTACATGCAACCAGTAGCGGCCAAAAACCTCAACCCTAAACTCAACAAAACCTACAACATTCCAATGGCCGACTTGAACAACCAGCAAAGATCTGAGATAGAAGACATATCCACTCACATGGCTGCAGCCTCACTGACAACCACTTCCTCTCGACCTCTAAGAAAATCTGTTGTTACCATTGAAGCAATTAATCAAGCTGCAGATGAGTGGACAAACAGTCTATTAGGAAAATTCTTTGGAGATGACATTATCGACTTTGACGATGTCAAAGAGCATGCTAAACACATCTGAAGGAAACACAGAAGAGTTGATGTCCAAACAAAAGGAGTCACTACGCCACAGGGGCTTGTTTGTAACGGATATAGACGTTGCGCCGAATTAAAGCAACGTCTATTAGCGTTGCAAAACCGGCGTTACAAATTTTTGGTAACGTCTATTAACGTTGCTTTAATTAATTAAAGCAACGGAAGTTACGTTGCTTCTTTCGTTGCTCTTTTTTATTTAAAGCAACGTAAGATAACGTTGCAGAATTTATTTAAAGCAACGTTTTGACGTCACCACACGTCACCACTTTCGTTGCCCTTTTTGTTTTAAGCAACGTAAGTGACGTCACCACACGTCACCACTTCCGTTGCTCTTTTTATTTAAAGCAATGTTTAGGTAATTTAGGCAACGTCTACAAACGTTGCGGAATATATAATTAAAATTAAAAAAAAAAAAGAAAAATTATAAAATTGTATATAACAAAAATCTGTATTTGCATTTATATATTCCTGTATTACAAATCGTATAAAAATACAAAAAACATACAGAAATACAAAAACTGAGCTAATAAGCTTTGAAGCATAAAAGAAAAACTGAGCTAATGCTACCGACCAACCGGACAAATGAAGCATAAAAGAAAAACATTTTCATTGCATTGAGCCCCACTCAACAAACCAAATTATCACTTCAACAATCAATTTATCACTTCAACAATCAATTTCATTTAAAAAAACCAACAAATTAGAATCCAAGACTCCAAGCACAGAGTTGGGTTACAAACCATCCAAATTGTGTGTTGAAGAGCAGATAACAGAGCTTTGATGATGTGTAAAACATATCCGGTCAGGCCCCGTGCTTCTTATGCTATGTAGTCTTCAACAATCTGTATACAGTAAAACAAAGAGCAATTTGTCACGCATGTAGTCTTCAACAATCTGTATACAGGAAAACAAAGAGCAATTTGTTACTCATGTAACCAGACATAAAAAACTACTACCATTTTAGCATACTTACATAGCATCTGAAATGTTGTAAAACCTCACGGAGTCATCCTCACTAGTAGTAACCAACAGATCCTCCTTACGATGAAAATCAATGGAATTGATCTTCCCACCCTGAAAACCCAACAATGACATAGTAAACAAAATGATATAAACATATCAAGATACCACTCTATGCACCCATATTACATCCCCTACAAATTGAAATTAATTGCATACTACATCAATTAAACACAAATATCAGTACAAACAGCCCAAGCGAAACTCTGTGAACCATTAGTTTGTATTTTACCTCAAGATCAGCTCTAATTTTCAACATCTCCATGCTCTGTTTTCCAACCTGATCAGTCTGGCAAAAAAATTCATTTAAGAGTAGTTAATCATGTTATCGTTACATTTTACGAGAACATAGCAACTTAGAAGGAAAGATAAAAAGCATAGATTACATTCAGATATAAATGCAGACCTGCTGTTTGGTTTTCTCCTTGCTTTTGTAAACCTTTGACATGGCTGCTTTAACCGGTTCGGATGCTCCATGAGACTACAATTTGTTTAGTAAGTTTAGCAAGTCTTGAGGATAAAGGTCCACTATTGAGTGAATAGAAAACATGGATAGAATATATAAACAAGGGTGGTGGATAAACTACCAGTAACGTGTCCTGTGTTTTCACGGAAACTGATGATGGTCTTTTGTGTGCTTCAGATGCGACTGTATCAGTGTGTTCGGCGATATCAACTGTTGATTCAAGGTTGATGATCTCTTCAATACTAGCAGGAAGATTCTCGTCAAGTTGTTTCATCTGTCAGAGAAACATAATTCCCAGGCTGAGTAAGGTCAAACAAGAAATATAAATCTTAAGTTAAAGCACAAACACACACGATATGCAAGAAACCTATAAGAACCATTTTTAACTTAATAAGAATAAGTAGCAGAGCAACAACATACTTTAGTATACTTTGGTATTTTAATAACCAGACACAACAAAGAATGTCTACAGACTAAGGCAAGGAACTTACTAGTCAAATAACCTAACCTTATAAATGCAAAAGGCTAAAGAAAAGTAGGTCCAAACATCAAACTACAAAGTCTATTGCATGCATGGTCAAGATTGTGAAGCAGAAAAGAGATTACTAGGGATTAAATGTAAACCTTGTCCAATAAGTTCTTCATCTCAAGAACCAGCCATCCCTTCACTCCGACGTTACCACAGATTTCAGCCATATTATGCTTCAATCAAGCCACACTTTCATTCTCAAATCCTCCATGAATCAGCACCACAGAACTTGAACTTCAATGGCAACAGATTCCGGCCCTTTCCTGCACCAATCCGAGCTGTAAAGCAGCACCGTAGCTCCACCTATGTACCAGTTTCAAAACCCCTCTATGAACTCACAAATTGAACCCAGATAAACCCTTTTTTGTACGGCCAGACATTGAATCACAACTCCAGCTAGCCCAAAATGACAAACAAAATTGAGATTTCCTCGTTAGTAGTTTGGTACACATCTAGATGTTTCACCAAGTTAAAATCCTTCACTGCAAACATCAATTCCTCTGCAAAATATTAAATCAAAAAATCTGACATCAACCCCGTTAGCTGTTAGCATCATGGTAACTGATCCCCATTCGATATACTGTCGCAAGAAATTGCACAGACTTGAAACCTCTTCTGCCAAAGTTACAAAAAAAAAACAATCAACACAGCTACATTTGACGAAACAGCATACTAAAACACCTCTGCAGTTGCTAAAAGAAGTAAGAAAAAAAGATGGAACCCTATTTTTAATCAGTTAGTATCTGTGATCAATCAAAAGACAAATCACATCATGACATTCTGTAAGATGTCAAGTCATAAGATAACCTGCATCTAAATCTTAACAAAGGGAGTCAAGCATGAATCAAATAAGGCCAGGACAAACTGCATTACTGCATATGTGCAAAGGTCTTTGGATTTCATCAGCTGAGCAAAGGTAACCCTTTAAGGCCTCAACTTCACAATATCAAATGAAAACATTAAGTTAGTTACAGTATACGCCATCTTCAACAGTCCAATTGCTCTAAACTACTCAAGCAAATTAATGTGCAAGCTACAAAATCGAAACTTAATTGTTAGATTCACCATAAGCATGTATACTCTGTATATGCGCGCAATTAGTCCCAGATCCCCCTCCCTTCTTCAAAAGGGTCCACATATGCTGCAAACTCAAACCATCAAGAATTTAGCTTCATTCCAAACTTACTGATTTAAAATGAGAGCTGAAAAGTAACAATTCTGGATTACGCGAAACAGTTCACATTCACAGTGTATCAACAATAAATAAAATCATGCATAAACCAATAAGCATATTATAGGGTCATATCTTAGGTGTATAAAGTTAATGGCAGGAAACATAGTGTCACCGAATTTCTCAAAAACATACTAATCTGCACAAGGAGCGTATGCTACCTCGTAGCCAATCCAAGCAACAAACAACAACATAGACACAGCTAGAGAATTGGGGAATTTCCGATAGAGCTCCAATTTTGCCATGCTTCTCTGCATCGGTACCCAAAAAGCAGAAAGCAAGAAGTATAAGATATGTTACCTTGGTCCCATATGCAATACCACCCTAACTATAACTTAGAGATTATGATGCAGGGGCCTTCAGTAGATTACCTGCAGCTTTTCTAGAGTCTTTGATAAGGATGAGAATATCCAGAGTTGGTACAAGTTGCAATCCTGAAATAAACACAGTACTCCAAACAACCCAAAAAATGCACAAACCAGTAACATAAACAGGTACAAGGAACTTAGCTCACCTATCCTTTTTTTTCTTGTTCTACCAACTGAAAACCTAGAAAAAAAACCTGATAATTAGTTAAAAACCTAGGATTTTTCCATTTGATGAATAAATCAGATAAAAAAAAAAAAGGGTGTGAATCAGAAAGTTGAAAATTAGACCAAATTCTGACCGGTAGTTTTCATTGAATGAGGAGAGTTTAGGTTAATATCAATTACACGAATCCTTCAAGAAATTGATTCAGAAGAAATAACTTTCATTCAAGAACCCTAAATCAGATCTGCTACATCAAAAAAAATCAAATCAAATAACTCTAAATCAAATCAAATAGAACATGAAAACAACACACACGTAACCTGAATCGATGAACTGAAAACGGAGTAAGCAAAACAAATAACAAGATAGGGTTTTCTTTTGATTTCAGGATCAAATCAACTAGATCTAGAGTTACAAAAAAGCGGTTTTCTTTAAAATCTACCATATGGGTTTCGGTTTCTAGATGGAGGTGGAGGTGGATTCAATCTTTGATTCAATCTTTGATTCATGAGAATGAAGATTTTCCCTGTGGGTTTCGGTTAAGGAAGAAGAGGAGAAAGAAAAAGAAGAGTTGAGTTGTCCGAAAATAAAAATAGGAAGATAAAACGAATATAAAGGGATAAATCTATTTTCCGGTAAAAAGACGTATTAGCCCTTGAAGGCGCAACGGTATGGGCAACGTTAATAACGTTGCTTAATTAATTTTAATAATTCCTAATTGGAGCAACGTTAAAAAAAATTGCGCAACGTTATTTGACGTTGCCACGTGCGCAACGTCAAAAAACGTTGCAGATGCGAAAAATAAAACGTTGTAAATCCGGCCCTGTGGCGTAGTGAGTTAACACCTTTGTATTTAAGTTTCAGGAAGAGAAGGCGATTTTAGATGTGTTGAAAAGGGCACCATGGATTGTCGATGGGTATTTCTTAATGTTGCAGAAGTTCGACTCAAAGAAGACAGTTGCGGAACACAAATTTGAAAAACAAATTTTTAGTGTTCAGTTCAGAGGTTTGGGTAATATGCCAATCACAAACAAAATTCTTGATGAGATGTGCAAAGACTTAGGGCGTAGAATTGTGCTAAGCAACAGGAATTCAAGAGGCATTGTCTCAACAACAGCAAATGTGGAAATCATGCTCAAAAATCCACTAAAGGGAGGAGGATGGATTGATACACCTAAAGGAAGAGTATGGATTGTTTACCATTATGAGAAACAGCCGTATCGAATCTGTAGGAAATGTTTCGTATTAGATCATGTTGCAGCTAATTGTGAAACTATTGAACTGGAGTTAAAGCTGTCAAGAATGACTGATGATGATTACTTAACATGGACACAAACTGAAGAAGGGAAAGAAATTCTGGCAACTAAAGCACTAAACCTGGAGGCTGTTACAGAGTCTATTGCAGACTATACATCCACTAATGACTTGGAAATGCAAGAGAATGAAGATGCAGAAGAGAATAGAAGGACTAAGAGGCAAAGAGAAGAGAAAGTATGAGGAACAACCCATAGCTCAAATCAGACAAAAATCATGTCCCATAACAACCCAGTTTATGAAACAAATGAGAATGATAAGGTTGCAATGATAAATGAAATTCAAGGTGCAGCTGCTGGTACGAGGGGGATGCAAACAAACAACTCTAGCCAAAAAGATGAGCTTTTCAATAGGATTCCAGAAGGGAGAGATGCACACAAGGTATTTCAAAACCACACACTTGCAATTTCAAAAGCTTTTAACATCAAGTTTTTTAATTGTCCTGTGTTTTATTTGCCCCCAACATCTCACACAAATCATATTTATTTTCATGTTCTCCCTTCCGTAATTAGTAACCCTGCAATAACTATTTCTCGGCAGGACTTTAATATTGAGAGTCATTCATTAGTCCTAGGAAGCATAACTACTGCATTTTCGGTCCCACATGCATTCATTATTGTAAGTACATTAATACTTCAACAATCATTTATAGACGTCGGTTTCCTCTGCATTAGTTGCATTAAAAGATTCAATCATTTGAATATACTCATTGCTTGCTTCCCATTAAGTTGCACTCAAATTAAAGTCAGGAAAAAAACTAGTAGGCATAGGACTTGCACTAGTCATCTTGGCAAAGCACAGCAACAAACAATTACTGGCATTACAATCTCTTATCTGATCTTTAATCAACGATCAGTTGCCAACTATACTCAAGGTTTGGGTACAAACAACATGAAAGTGTTGTCGTGGAATGTGCAGGGGTTTAAAACCCAAGCCACAAGAGATCATTTAAAAGATCTCCTTCGAACTCAAAACCCAGACATCATATTTCTGTGTGAAACTAAGCTTGCTAGTAATAAGATTAGACCTTTATTAAAACCATTTGGTTTCCCTAACATAAACATCCTTGACTCGGTTGGTCTTTCTGGTGGTTTAGTAGTCATGTGGAAATCTGGCTTTAGTTGTGAAGTGGTTAGCAGTGACAATAACATGATTCATGTGCTAGTTCAAGCTGATCCAAGCAAGCCTGAATGGTTATTAAGTTGTGTATATGGATATCCAAATCATCAGAAGAAGAAGACCCAATGAGATTTTATCAAAGAGCTGGGCCAAAATATACAACAACCATGGGTGCTAATTGGTGATTTGAATATTCACTTATCTGATCTAACAAGTCCTTCTGCTGCTTCATCAAGTTCTTCGAGCTCGAGTGATTCTGGAATTCAAGCAATGCTGAACCATATTGGTTTAGAAGACATAGGTTACTCAGGAAGAGACTTCACATGGTCTAATAACAACTCTGGTACTGGTGATAAAAAGTCTAGAAAAGACTTAGCACTGGTCAATGCTGAGTGGTGCAATTACTACAACAACTCCAAGTTATTTCACCTCAACCAAATCGGCAGTGATCACTGCCCAATCCTATTTGTGGCTGATGCAAAACAAGAGAAGTTATGGAAGCCTTTTAAATTCTTTTATACCTGGTTGAATGACAAGACTTGTGCAGTGCAGATTGCAACTGCATGGGCTGAAGAAGTTAGAGGTTCTCCGGCTTTCATCTTGGTGAAAAAACTTCAGTTTACTAGACAAGCTCTCATAAAATGGAACCGAGATTATTTTGGTGACATAAATCTAAGAGTTGATGCTCTACTGAACAAACTCAGTGAGCTACAATTGTTGCCAGCAAATGAAGACAACGTTGCAAAGATTACAGAAATTCATTCAGATGTTCAGAAATGGCACAAAATTCAATATGAATTCAACAAGCAAAAATCTAGAGACAACTTTATGAATGATATGGACTACAACACAAAGTATTTCCATACAATTACAAACCATAAGAAGTTAAGGAACAACGTCGACAGTCTTAAGAACAGAGAAGGATGTTGGATAAACTCAAGAGATGAGATGGCAGGTCTGCTCATATCTCATTTCAAAGATATCAGTACTGCATCTAATGTAGATATTGATAATCAAGTTAATGGTGTTATCCCTTGTCTAGTAACAGACTCAGAAAATGAAAGTCTTCTTAGCATTCCTACTCCAGATGAAATTTTTTCAACTCTAAAAAGTATGGAAAATTGGTCCGCTCCAGGATCGGATGGTTTCTCTGCAGGCTCTACAAATCTCAATGGATTACAGTAAAGGATGAGGTATTTTCCATGGTTCAGCAATTCTTCAACTCCAAATACATCCCCAAGCAAATTAACAAAACCTACATATCTCTAATACCAAAAAAGAAGAAACCAGTATCACCAGTGGACTTCAGACCGATAGGGCTTTGCAATACAACCTACAAACTCATATCCAAGATCTTAGTCAACAGAATGAAGCCGCTAATGACAAAGATTGTTGGTCCATATCAAGCAGCATATGTTACTGGAAGGCTTATACAAGATAATATTATCATTGCTCAAGAACGCATTCACTCTATGAAGAAGAAAAGCTATTCAGGATGGCTAGCTCTTAAGCTTGACATGTCTAAGGCGTTTGACAGACTGGAATGGAGTTTCCTAATAAAAGTTCTTAGAAGTTTTGGATTTCATGAAGACTGGTGCCAGATGATATATCAGTGTATTAGCACCACTAAATTGGCTGTACTTCTAAACGGCTCACCATGCAAGGAATTTCAACCCACACGAGGCATTCGACAAGGTGATCCGTTATCCCCATACTTGTTTATACTTGCCATGGAGTTCTTGTCAAGAACTTTATTGGCAGCTCATGAAAACAAGTTTATTGAAGGGCTCTCTATCTCAAGTGATGCCCCAGTAATCAATCATCTGCTATTTGCAGATGATTGTATGATCTTTACAAAAGCCAATTTAGAATCAGTAAATCATCTCAAGCGGACAATACAATACTTTGGAGAACAATCGGGACAGGTAATCAATTATGATAAGTCTGGCATTCATTTTAGCAAAGGAGTTTCAGCAAATCTAGGTGAAGAACTCAGAAACACATTGGGTGTTGTCAATATGGACAATAAAGAAAAAGATCTCGGATCTCCACTGCTCATTGGTAAATCAAAGACTGGTGCATTTGAAGACATAAAAATCTCCTTTGAGAAGCGCTTCACTGATTGGCAATCAAAGACCCTAAACCAAGGAGGCAGAACAACAATGGTAAAGCATGTCCTCAATACCATTCCATCATATCAGATGAGCACTTTCCACTTACCTAAAACGCTATAATCTCTGAATTAGAAAGCATGGAAAGGAAGTTCTGGTGGGGTTACAAGTCAAATAGGGGTGCATGCCTAATCTCCTGGCAGTCTCTTTGTAAATCTAAAGATGTAGGTGGTCTTGCATTTAGGGAACTGGAAGCTCTGAATAAAGCTTTGCTAACAAAAATAGCATGGAGAATGGCAACTCAAACCGATGCTCTATGGATTCGTATCCTGAAGGCTAAATACTATCCTAATGAAGAACTCATCCATACAAATTTGAGTAAGGAAGACACATCTTATGTGTGGCAGGGAGTTGAAGAAGGGCTGAGTTTACTTAAAAGAAATTACTTCAAACTGGTGAATAATGACAGAACAACCAACATTTGGATGGACTTGTGGGTAATAGGCCATGAATAACTGGTAACAACAAGAAGTACTTTCTACCACCAACTTAGATGAGTTAATGAACTCATGATGCCCAATTCCAACAGTTGGAATATAAGCCTGGTACGTGCGGTCTTCAATGTAGAAGTTGCCAACAAGATCTTAAGCATGGCTATTTGTAAGGAGGAAGAAGATACAATCATTTGGAAACCAGCAAGAGATGGGCGATTCTCAGTCAAGAATGCATACAAAGCGATCACAAATGGTCAGTATAACACTCCAGCATATAATGATCCAGTACAAACAGAAACCTGGAAGGCATTATGGAAATTCAGAGCACCGCACCGCATTAAAATGTTCATCTGGAAGTGACTAAAGGATATTGTTCAAACAAAAGTTCGTCTAGCCAAAGTCAAGAAGGAGATATGCACTGTATGCACCATTTGCAAAAATGGTGATGAATCACTTCATCATCTTCTTCTAGTTTGTGAGCATGCTAAGGCAACCTGGAGTCTACTGAATGTTAACATTGGGCAAGTAAGTACAAGTTGCGCTTCAATACAAGAGTGGATGGTGTCATGGTTCGATAAATTGAGTAATCAACACTCTGAAGACCAGCTACAATGGAGCATTAGAGTAATGGTGGGATGTTGGATAATATGGAAGGAAAGGTGTGAACATGTCTACCAAGGGAAAAAGCTCAACCCAAGCTCGACAACAGCAAGAGCACAGTACCACATTAGGAACTTCCAACTCTATGGAGAAAAATGCACAGCTTGGAATACATCAATAACTGAGAAAAACACCATATGGACTCCACCAGACTTAGGAATCATTAAGATCAATACTGATGCATCATATGATCCAGATACTTATCAATTGGGAATAGGACTAATATCTCGTAATAATGCAGGTGATGCAGGGGCAGCAAGAGGATGCTACTATGAAGAAATCCTAGATGCGGAGGAAGGAGAATGCTTGGGGATAAAAGAAGCGTTGAGTTGGGCATTGAAGCTAAAGCTGCAGCGTATCATTATAGAAGCGGATGCAGAGGTAGTGGTGAAGTCCATTAACACAAATTTTCCCCTTGTTAGATGGGAGAATAGGAAGCATGTACGAGATATCCAGTTCTTAGTTCAATCTTTTACTTTTTGCGTTATCTCTCATGTCAAAAGAGAAGGTAACTACGTTGCTGATGAAATAGCAAAACGTTGTCGTAATAAAGCTCATAACTTTGAGCAAGTAGATTTTTTAGAATCCTGGATTACAAGTATGGTAAACAGGGATAAACAATGTATTAGAGTATCGTAATCTTAATAAAATGCTTCCTTATCAAAAAAAAAAAAAAAAATAGTCCTATCATGGGCAATAATACAAGTGTAAAAGAGGTGTAATTAGTTTTCATGGTACATAAACCAAACTGGGACCAACTTTGTTTTGGCCGCCATTTCACTTCCCCTTCACTCCGGCCACCAAAGCTCCTCTCACTCTCACTGTCTTCGTCTATTTCACAACAAAAAAAAAAAAAAAAAAAATTGAGTCATGGGTTTTCATATCTGCTCGGAATCATTCATCCAGGAGCTATTTATCTGCCGTTAGATAGGGTTCTCGATTAAGGTATTTCTTTCCATTCTGATTTTGAACTACAAAAAAAAAATTGGGGTTTATTACTATTAGGGTTTCTAATTGAGGTTATTCTTAGAGG
>JAJJMA010011202.1:0-12386 GCA_023529015.1 Papaver nudicaule | reverse complement strand
TATTACCCTGTACGTCCAGATTTGCAGAGAATTGAAGATCAAGAGCACAACTGCGCCGAGTTCTGACCATGGTAAGCTCTGGTTTTCATGGAAGAGAAAACCCTAAAAAGGAGAACGTTAATGGCAGCGGTAAAACGAGGTTGTAATGGGTGATTGGGGTGTCGAAAAGAAGCTTAGAACTCTACTTTTTTATTTTATTTTTTTCTTTGTTTTTTCATTTTTTTAAGAGAGAGAACAAAGAACTTACTTCTCCCCCAAAATTGAACTCTACATTGTCCTCAATGTGAATTGACTCGTCCAATGGAATTCAAGTACGGGTAGAAATCTGGTGGGTTGACTCCCATTAAGAAAATTTGGATGAGCTGACTCCCATCAAGCAAAAACTTTCTCCAAAGTCAGCTGCCAAGCATATATATACAATCTGAAAAGTTGAGGATCAGTCCAACATATCAAGTATGCTATAAAGGTGACCCTGCAACAATAAATACTAATACCCACAATGATAACCAAACTGAATTCAATGATGCAGTTAAAAGAAGCACAATTGCAACCCGTCCATCCATGTTTGATAGTGCAAAGCAAATCAGATTGAGGAATATTAGGCAAATAATATTTAGACATGTGAGCACTGGTTATATAACTTAAATCTAGTTCTAAGTCCGTTGAAATAACTTCTTTGGACAGATTACTTTCACTAGGCATCAGAGGCGGCAACGCTTTAACATTTTTAATAATCATGGAATCATCACAGTCAATGAAAGAACTAAACAAACAAATTTTGGTTCAAAAAATTCATGTGTAGTACCTGACTAGTATCAATATGTCCAACACTCATATATTCAGTCAGAAAATAACTTGATAGATTAGTCAAAGACGGGCTCAATGTAGCAATATTATAAATAATCAGACCATTATCGTCTTCAACTAAGTGCCCTATAGAAATCTCATGATTCAAGTGACTAGAAGGTACTTCCTTATGAACCATAACACTTAATGTTTTGGAGTCGTTAACAGGTCCTTCTAAATCGTCAACAACTAAAGGGTCTATAGGAATGTCACAATAAAGATGGTTTTAAGAAACCCTATAGATAGAGTCTATTGTCTCTAAGTCGTTAGACTTGGATACAATTTTCTCGATATTAACGCATTCTTCAAAAATATCATTATTATAACATTGATATGTCATACCATCTAAGTGTCCTTATTCCTAACCTCCTCCGTTTGAATAAGAGAGAGATCATTAGAAAAACCAAGGGTTGGACTTAATACATCATCTTCGGTTGGTATATACACATCATCATACTTATTGTTACAAGCATCAAGTTCATCATCATTATGCATACACACTGATTCAGCATATGATTTTTGGGAATCTTGGGTATCCTCACTTTCACTCAAAGTTTCTGAAAGTTGGTCACTATTATTTTCTTCTTCAGAATGATAATCAGTATGGGTAACAACGCCTGGTGCGTACCACGGGCCCAATTCTAATCTAATGAACAAGTATTTACCCGTAGAGAGACTACTGAAGTCAAGAGTTTTAGTTAATCTATCTCTCGCTCACTCTAACTCTGACTTAGATTCTCAAAAGTGATCGGTACTTCTTTTCATTGTCAGTAAACCGTAAGAGGAGATATCATTTTTAATTGGAGAAAAAAGTTGTATTTTTCTTGCAGTTGGTGTTAGGAAAACCAGTGGGTTTCCTAGTTTGGTCATGTTCTTTTTTTGGTCCGTTCCTTGTTAAGTTCGGATTCCTAATATAATTAGGAATGAATTAGAAAAGGGTTTGAGTTTCCTAGTTGGAGACTAATACTTGTAGACCAAGTTTGTATTCTCTATATATAGGACTAGAATTGTGGATGTAGAGATCCATCCTATAGGAGTGGTAAAGCCTTGTGCTTAGGTTTTTTGGTCTCTTTGTTAGGGAGGGTCGGTGCTACCGTGAAAGTCAATATTGGTGTGAGAGAAACCTGTAGAGAGAGGGTTTGGTGTTCTAGTGTGTAGGTTTGGGGCTTCGCCCTAAACCGGGATTTCTAGAATGTTTCCATGTTTCTTCACTGTTAATGGCAACTGTGAAGAAGATGTAGAAGAGTAGATATGAGGCGGGTTTGACGAATGGTTTGGAGAATTGATTTCTAAGGTTTCTCAATGGTGTCTCAGGTATGTCTTGGTAACTCTTCGGTTTGGGTCTTCTCGTGGGAGTTGTGTAAAGATGTAATGATCTTGATTGTAATGGAAGTTTCTCTGGTGGCGTTGGCCGTGGAGTAGCATGCGAAGGTGAACCATGTATATCTTGTGTTGTGGTTGTGCTTGTTTATCTTCTGTCTATATTGTTATTTCTCCGTGTATGGTTCAAATCACCAACAACCCTTGTGATCCTGTATTCCGCTGCGCTAGGGGTGCCAATTTCCCCAACAATTGGTATCAGAGTTGTTGGATGGGCGGGAGTGATTGAATCTGGAATTGAACGATGGTTTATTGTTCGGGTGGAGATATATGTTTGAAGATAATGTTTTAACCAGTGTTTACACAAAGATGGATTTGTGATGTGATTTACAATCAGAGGTTTAACTTTGGTAGAAGTGTATGTTCTTTGTTTGGTTTTATAATGTAGTATGGGATGCAGAATAAGGCTAAATGAGGTGGAATACATATATACTTCTTGAAGAGTGTTAGTGACCATACACTGTAAAGAATGGGGTTACAAAACTAGAAGAAAGGATGAGGATGTGAGTTCTCATGTAGAAGCAAGTCCAGCAACACTTCGAAGTTATGCACGAGATGTTATATGTTTATTTTCTTAAATATATGTTAAAGTGTTCTTGATGGCTTGCACGTAATATCAAGAATGTATCCGATCTTGGAAGCATGTACCACGGTAATATGGGCGTTCACATGGTATATATTTTTAGCGAGTATATTGGGTGTGATGGTGGTAAAAAGTATGTCAGATTGGTGATGGCTTTGGGAATCGCTAAAGGATTAAAGTCTGTTAATCATAGTGGAAATGTCTGATGGTTTATTTCAGATACACAATAGTCTTGACTTGTGCTGGAGTATGATGTTGAATCTAATTTTCCTTTCTGAATTAGAGTTCAATATGTTGTTAGCTTTCTTGTTAGGTGGAGCTAACGGTGATTCTTCTAGATGGTTCTCTTGATGATCAATGGTGGAGTCTGTGCAAGGATTCATTGACGGTGATTGGAGATTTTCATGGTGTTTGTGAAACGTGTTCGGTTTCACAAGTGTTCTTCTGGTCGAAGATGGTTTGAAGATTTCTATCAACGTCATGGTTTTTTGGTCAAAGAGATGGTTCTACGAAGATGGAAGTTCGGATGTGAGCTTCGAAGTAATTCTAGTGGTATAGAGATGGTGAAAAAAATTCTTGGAAAATGGAGGTGATTTTTTGTGATCGTCTCATGCTTTGGGAAACATGATCCGAGGTGGAGAGATTGTTAGGAAAACCGGTGGGTTTCCTAGTTTGGTCATGTTCTAGTTTTGATCTGTTCCTTGTTAAGTTCGGATTCCTAATATAATTAGGAATGAATTAGGAAAGGGTTTGAGTTTCCTAGTTGGAGACTAATACTTGTAGACCAAGTTTGTATTCTCTATATATAGGACTAGAATTGTGGATGTAGAGATCCATCCTATAAGAGTGGTAAAGCCTTGTGCTTAGGTTTTTTGGTCTTTTTGTTAGGGAGGGTCAGTGCTACCGTGAAGGTCAATATTGGTGTGAGAGAAACCTGTAGAGAGAGGGTTTGGTGTTCTAGTGTGTAGGTTTAGGGCTTCGCCCTAACCGGGATTTCTAGAGTGTTTCCATGTTTCTCCTCTGTTAATGGCAACTGTGAAGAAGATGTAGAAGAGTAGACCCTGCAACAATAAATATTAATACCCAAGTGCGTGTATACAATAAATATTAATACCCTGAAGAAATATTAGATTCGGATCGAGACTGACTTGGAAACCAATTTTGTTCCTCCTCCAATTGTGTAGACAACTGACCTACTTGAAATTCGATGTTTGCTATGGATTGTTGGGTGGATTGCATGAACAAACTTATAGATTCTTCCAAACTAGGAATTTGATGTCTAGATGTTTCATAATTCACCCAATCCTGAGATTGCTCACCTACCTCATGTGAATAACTATCCCCTTGGTATGGGGTTTGGTACATATGTGAACAATCAAAGGGTTCCCTAGGATACGAACTATTACTACAAAACCAATTATTATTTTCATATGCCTGGTTTTCTAGAAATTTTATGCGTTCTTCCAGACTTGCTAAAATCTCATCCTCGTTGTACCGGGCTTGGCATTCATGGGAATAATCATCTGGTTCAAAGTAAAACTGGTAAGGATTCTCGTACCTAGCACGGTTCTGTTCCCGAATTTCATTATACCTTGATCCATGCATATACTCATGGAGAGATTGCTTAGACGATGCACCTTGTTGATAAAACGCCATAGCAGCAACAAAGGTACTTTCTCCCACACACTACAACATCAGTAGTGTCCAGCACTCACACAAATCCAGAAAGGAGCTTACTTTCAAGCGCTCCAAGAGTAGTTGTTTCAGTTTTTATCCAGCGGGTATGGAACAAAGCTCCTAAGGTACCTGAAAAGAAAACAAACTACACAAAGAACAATGGCTTCAAAAAGAAAAGAGAAAGGCTAAAAAAAAAAAGGTACTGAAAGTAAATCCTAAACTACGACTAGAAACTTAAGAGTATACTATAAGAGTGTTTTGCAACCACTTCCCGGCAGCGGCGCCAAAAACTTGTTCGTTCTAAAACATATACCGCAAGTGCACGGTGTCTATATTGTAGACAAAGGAAAGCACGATTCGCCCACGAGGAGTGTTAAATACGACTTTCAATCAATACTATTAACTAACTAATCAATTTCAATTCAATGAGGTTTCAAGTAAATAAATTTCAGAATTTTATACTAAAAGAAAAAGGCAAATAATTGAATCAAACAAGGAAAAATAGGGTTGTAATCATGATTATGGAAGTGCTAAGGCTACGGAATCCGTTGTAGGTTATATGTTACTCATGTTCTCTCCCAAAGGTCTCAATTTTACTCATGTATAGCGGAAACCTAGCTACTAACAAGGAGGATGTATCAATATAAGAATAAATGTAACAATTTATCAAAATATATAAGTTCGGTTTCAACCTTAAGATATGATTTCTAAGTACTAGTTATACAAGGCATAAAAAGTCAAGAAAAAACCATAAAGCTCTATATCATAGGTTTTGAGTGGATGTTGTTCTTAAAATTGAACTATGAATCATATAAGACATGAGACATGAAGAATTTATCGAACAAGTTATCCAACTAAAGTAACGCAAACATGAAGAATTAAGCTTTTATTTTGAGAAAACCTTTGTTCAAAAACATGAATAACAAAACCTACAAAATCATCCTTCGCCTTAACAAGATATTTAGTTAGACATGGCCTTTTCTAAAAGCAATAATAAATATGAAGATGAAATCAAAAGCATGAAAAACCCTTGTTACTGTTATTGAGAATTCCCACAGCCTGCGCAACAACTTTTCTCCCTTCCAAAGATGTCGGTCTCTGTATGTTTCTGCGCCTTATATTACTTCCTCTCTCCTGTAAACTCGCACCCTAAGCACAGATGACAATCCATGTACCACCACCGTCCATAAGCTATTGAAACAATCGACTGCCAAACAATGTCAGAACCTGACAGTAACCTCTTAGACTCATCCCTGTTTTATAGGTCCCAAACTGACCCACAACCATGATAGATACGCACTCAAAGTCCTTGGATAACTAGCTAGCAGCAGAACATCTTGAGCTGAACCCATTAACCACCAGCAGCGACACAGTAGCAACAGCAGCAAAACCACCTAAATCTCGACTAAAAATACACCTTCATGGCTTCCAATTCTTGATCAAACCTTAATCCGTTTCATGATTTAGTGTAGTAAGCATGTTTACTTGTCATTCTTCGATTATATTCAGCTGGAACTAACCATTCAAGCTCACCATTCTTGATCTATTTCCGCAGCTTCACTCAAGCACTTTCACACACAGTTGACAGGCGTGTTTCTTGTTATATAGAGTGAGTTCAGCTGGTTTCTCTCTTTTAAGCTCAGCTCCGTCCTGCACTTAACCATCATTCGAAAACAACATACACACAAAGCACAGTTCAGTCATTGCTCTAGAGTCCTCGAAACCTTTCTCGTGTAAACTTCAGTCAATACCCACAAACCCAACAGCAGCAGAACCTACATTTCCCTTTTATTATTTTCTTGCTCAAGCATTTACTCGAATCTAACCCATTGTGCAGTTACTTATGTTCTCCTCAAGAACCTCCTATAAGTTGAAAACACGAACCACTGGAACCCCGGTTAGCCGGCGGTCACTTGGTAAGAACTGAACTGTAGACAAGAAAACGCGTATGACTTGAACTTGAAAGAGAACTTGTCGCGTCTGGGTAGTATGAATAAAATGAGGTGGCCCCAAGTGAAGATGCGTCTATACTCAGCAATTCTTACTCCAATTCCAGCGACTGCTCTGATCTTATAAGTTTGTTGCTTCAGTAATCTTCAATACACCTTAAATGGCTGCCTTCAGTGAATCTTTTGTCTGCCCCCAGTAATCCTTGGATTGCGACACTTTTAGAACCCTGAACCTTGCATCCTTCTTGTGTTTAAGTCCATCAACTTCATATGTCTCCAAATAGTATGTAGAGTTGTTGTTTTGCTTCATTTTGTATAACATGAATGCAAGGTACCCGCAAAATAGAAAACGGTGTAAAAATAAAGAATGTAAGACGCAATACCGACTAAAGTGTATCAATTATGTACTATTGAATAGGCATTTTAAGCACCTATCATATACACTTTTACCCCTCAACAAATAAAAGATTTTTGACCCCGTGTCCTTTTTTTTTGTCAACCATGAAATGACGTGATCGCCCTTCCTCTTTGGTTTATTTACGAAAATGTCTAAAGGAAAAAAAAAAATTTACGCCTACATCCTTTTTGAGGGGCATTTTCGGATATTCACAAACTTGTAAACATGAAATCCAATTTTTTTTTTGTGTCCAATTTTTATGTGGTATGCAATGGATATTCACTTTTAGCTCAAATCAATCTCTGAAAAAAAATAGAAGAGTTAATGGTACCTTAACCATTGACTCATGCGAACCTAATGTACATCCTTATTGGTTACAAAAAGATATCATACATTGTAGTCTCAACCTCTGGTTGATTATCACATGCACCATATACTGGCGCGTTGATTTTTTCTTTGTTCTTTATGTTAAATTCTGCTTCATTATTCTATCCCTTCATTACCCATCAGACAAAGTTTCCCCTCCTACATTATATCCTTCACTCTTTCTTTTCTCATGGAAATTGATCAAAATATCAGTAGCTCTACATCCACTACAACTCAAGATATTCAAGAAATTACTTCCCAAATGGCTGAAAAACTTGTTCTACCTCCCTCTCTGCCTTCTACCCTTACTGAACCTGTTTATATTGATAAGACTGTTGTTCTTGCTGATGATGATACAAACTGGAAATGGTGTATGGTTGGTCATCTGTGTAGTGAAGTTCTTACCCATACTCCCTCTATCAGAAAATCCATTGTTACTCAGTGGCCTCTCCTCAAAACTCATACGGTTACTAACTTCAGTGGTTTAAGGAACAAGGTGCTCATTCGATTTCTTGCTGAAACTGATTTTGTCAATGTAGATTAGAATAGACCTTGGTTTGCCTGTGGTCATCTTATAGTTCTCAGAGTAGTTCCTTCAACGGGCTGGCCATCTAATTATCCTGTAAACTTTAGAGAAGAAGTCATGTGGTTTATCTTGTGTAATGTTCCTAATGAAGTTACTGAGTTTGAAGATCTAGAAAAGCTTACTCTCAAAATGGGGAAACTTCTAAAAGCCCTAACTCCATATGGGAATCACCCTCTCAAGAAAAATGTTAAGGTTTGCATTTTAGACCAAAGGAAGTCAGCAAATAAGGGTTTGAGGTCATTATGAACAGCAGTAACAGGATTAACTAGATGAAAATAGAGCCACTCATGCAGGTTGATATAAGTGTAAGCAACAGTAGAAAGATTAAAGGGGGGGACTAGCCCAAACAGAGGAAGCAAAAGGACAAGTTACAAGAGCATGCATCACATTTTCAGGTGGGCCTTTACATCTAGGGCAACTAGTACAGGCTATGTGCATTCTAATGTCCACATTAATCCTAGTAGGAAGACAATTTCTAGCAGCTTTCCAGAGAAACAATTGTACCCTGTAAGCAACCTTGATACCCCAAATAGACTTCCAAAGTTTTCTATCTAGACTTGGTCTAAGACCTCTGAGACCCAGATAGGCAAATTTAGAACTAAATCTGCCATCCTTTGAAATCTCCCAAGCCCTCTTGTCAGGAGTGGATAACCGGCTTAAGGGAATAACGACAATCTTCTGGATAAAAGCATCATCAAAATGGGTGGAAAGCCTGGATGGGATCCAGGTTCTAGTAACTTCATTAATAAAATAGGATACCTTCCTGATTGGCAGAGCCTAAACCAGGAATCCATTTATCACACCAAGGGTTTATAAATTTACCATCACCAACAATCCAGGAGATAAATGGCTTGATTAATTCCTTGACATTAAAGAGACATCTCCAAGTCCAAGAACAAGTTTTGGGACATGTAGCATTTAGAAAATCAGTATAAGGAAAGTATTTAGCTTTAAGCACAGAAGCAATAAAAGAATCATGAATTTATACGATTTTCCAGGCATTCCTGGCAATCATAGCCAAATTATTGAGCCCAGCTTTCCTAAGACCCAGACCCCCTTCAGACTTAGGGGAGCATAAGACATCCCAACCAAGATAATGGAGTTTCTTATCCTTAGGGTCCTGAGATTCCCCCCACCAGTATTTACCTAGATGATCCATTTTCCTACATAAGTCCCTGGGGATCAAAAAAGCAGCCATTTGATAAAGAGGGATGGCCTGCCCAACATGTTTGACTAAGGAAGTCCTAGCAGCCTGAGCTAAGAGTTTATTAGTCCAAAAACCAAGTCTCTTATCTATAGATTCTAGAATACCCATATGGGTTTCAATCTTAGATTTCTTAAACTCTTTAGAGGTGCCAAGATACTTTTCTCCCAGACCCCTATTCTGAATTCCAAGGAGATCAGCCATAACATCCTTATAGGAGGGATCAATACCAGGGCTAAAGAGGATACTAGACTTATCAAAATTTATTTCCTGACCGCCAAACAATACTTGTGGAGATAGATTTTTATGTGAGAAAAATCCATAGCAGGCACTCTAGAAAAGAGGAGACTATCATCAGCAAACAAGAGGTGAGTAATAGCAGGGGCATTCTTATGAACTTTAATACCAGAGATGTCACCATCTCTAGTAAGTTTGTCAATATAGGAAGAAAAGGCTTCAGAGTAGAGGATATAAAGATAAGGAGATAAAGGATCTCCTTGCCTTAACCCCCTTTCAGGTTTAATGAGACCAGTGGGAACACGATTAAGCAAGATAGAATAAGAAACAATAGACAGGCATCCTAAGATTAATTTGGCCCAATGGGAGCAGAGACCCATTTTGAGTAAAACTTTTTCCAAAAAGGACCACTCAAGTTTATCATAAGCCTTAGACATGTCAAGTTTAATAGCAGCAAGGCCATGCTTGCCTTGAAATTGGCTTACACAGTAGACAACTTCATTGGCTAAAAGAATATTATCAGATATGCTTCTCTTGGGAACAAAAGCACTCTGATTAGGTGAGATAAGTTTATCCCTAAAACTAATGCGTTGCCCTTAGAGAAATCACTATGGTTCCATAAGCCATCCCTAGATTGTGAAGATATAGGGATGGCAGAAATGACGAAAATTAGCAACCACGGTGGTATTAGCCATTTCCAGATGGGAACTCGGTTTCCGGAGCTTCCACTGTGCGGGAACTCAGTTTCCGTAAAAAAAATTTGGCGGAAATCGAGTTCCCGCACAGTCAAAGCTTGACTTTTGACCGGCGGGAACCGAGTTTCCGTAAAGAATGAGTTTCTATACAGGAAAACCATCGACCTGAACTCATTCCTCACTTCTTCTTCACTCTCTCTTCTTCATTCAAAGAAAATAAATAATCACCCCCTTTCGATTTTGAAGAAAACCAGTTGAAATTTTTCCGTGATATTATAAGGGTTTGCTAACATTTCGAAGGCGATTCTTTTGCATCATTCAATTTGAAATTTCATCCACAAGGTTAGTAAATCTTATCTAGGGTTTATAAAATCCAATTTTAATTTGATTATCATGATTCCTTTGATTTTAGAATGAATCGTTAAAATCCATTGATTTTTTGTTGTTGTATGGTGTATTTTTGATTAATGCTTGTGGTATTGAAGTAGTTTTGGTGTTGAATGTATAAATTGACTTAAAATTCATGCTTATAAAGGTGCAATGAGTTTGATCCGTGTTTGAATGCGAAATACGGTCTCAATTTTGCTTCATCGAGTGATGATGATGAAGAAATTATTTTAATCCATCGCATGGTAGAATTGGATGCCCGGAGACATAGGCTTAGACAACCGGTGCCTATCCAAGTGCAATCACGCCAACACCTATGGCGTAATAGAAAGAGAGCTGATGCTCAAATGATGTATGATTACTTTACAAAGGGTGGGACTTATACTCCAGGACAATTCAAACAACGTTTAGGTATGAGTCGAGCTTTGTTCGAGAAAATTCTCTTCAAACTTTGTGAAGTGGATGAAGAATGACGACAACGTCAAGATGCAGCTTGTATTCCGGGACATTCTCCTCACATGAAGATGGTTGTTGTGATGAAATCTTTGTGCAAAAGTATTGTTGCTGATAGTCTAGATGATTACACTCGTATGGGTGCAACCACAACATATTACTATGTAAAGAGATTTTGTGCCAAATATGCATCATATTTGGACCTAGGTACTTGCGAGAACCTACTACCGAAGATGTTAGAAGGTTGCTAGCAGAGAATGCCGCCCGCGGATTTCCTGGAATGCTTGGTAGTGTGGATTGTATGCATATGAAATGGAAGAATTGTCTGGTTGCTTGGCAAGGAATACATAGAGGCAAAAACAAGGTTAGTACTTTGATATTAGAGGCGGTGGCTTCATATGACTTATGGTTTTGGCATGCTTTTTTTGGAATGCTCGGCGCAAACAATGATTTGAATGTTTTGGCCCACTCTCCCCTTTTTGATTCGCTTCTTAGTGGTACCTCTCCTCCGGTTATCTATGAAAATGAATGTTTGTGAAAGAATTCTATTTATAAAGATGAATACCCAATGGCTAGTTTTTGCAAATCCCCAAAATTCAAAATTCAAAAAAACTAGCCATTATGAGGTGTAGAGAGAGTGTAAGAACAAGTTTTACTCAATTAAAATGACACAAGTAACAAAAAAATAACTCAACCTAATTTTTCATTAATTGAAACAACAACTACAAGGGAATAAGTTTTCCTAATTGAAACAACAACTACATTGCAAAGATGAAAATAAACAACAAGTAATCTACTAACATTGCTCTAACTTTCATAATTGAAACACAACTACATTGCAACTACAATCCATAATCATGTCCGGCGGCGATTGCAACAATTCTTTCATAAAATTCACCAAACTTGAATGGCCGGTGGTTGAGGTCATAGAATTGTGCCCGAGCTCGTACGACCAATTCTCGGCGTGATGCATTTCTATGACTCTGGCGAATATCATTCATAATTCTTACAAAATCCAAGATCTCTCTACTAATTAATGCCCATCGGTTTCTAATTCCATTTTCATTTCTACCTCTTGGATTATTTGTAGCATTCACAAACAAACTAAAAACACGACTCCAAAACGGTGTCTCTCCTTGTAGCCCCGCAACATTTTCCATTGATACATGAATGAAACAATTAGTAATAGCACGATCTTCAAACTCGGTGTAATTGGTCGCCATATCGATTTTGTGATGAGAAAAAGTTGAAAATTTGAAGGGAGAAAGAAGGAATCAATAGAAACAAGATTGATTGGGGTGAATTTGTCAAAGAGGAAGAATTCTCTTATATAGAAGAGATCCCAACGGATAGTTTTTTTCAAATTTTGAAAAAAGAGTCGTTGGGGATCTGACGGTCAAGAAAAACTAGGAAGATGGATGGTTAGATGTTGAGGTGTAGAGGGGGTGTAAAGAAAGAAAGGTCAAACGGTCATATTTCTGGGACGGGAACTCAGTTTCCGCAAGAGTTCTGTGCGGGAACCGAGTTTCCGTAAAAAAAAATCTGCGGGAACTGAGTTTCCACCCTGCGGATACTCGGTTTCCGCCTCACATCTGTATCTCTATTGCCTGCTACATATGTGTAGCA
>JAJJMA010011195.1:0-14257 GCA_023529015.1 Papaver nudicaule | reverse complement strand
AATGTGATGAAATGGGTTTGTGAAATTACCTTCGAATCGCGACCATTTCTTCTTTTTCACGCTCGATTCAATTTTGACGTTGAACTTGGGCAAGAGTGGGTCATCCGTATCTGGTGGAGATTGTGGTTGTTTGGATCGATTTTCAGCCTTTGTTTTCGACCTCGTCATGTTATATAGAACGCACGCGATTAATTTTTCCTAAATCAACGAGTTTCGATGATTTCGCGACGAGTTTCGTTGTTTTGGTTTTAAAGAAGAAGAAGAAGAGATAGGATTAATGTTGATGGTGAAGGAAGTTTTTTTTTTTGTTTTAGGGATAGGATTAAGAATATATAGGTTAATTAGTTAAAGGGTATACTAGTAATTTCTAGTGCTAATTGTGGGATAACTTAGACATTTCATAGCAAGGGTATTAGCGTAATTGTTGCAGTGGGAGGGGAGGCAGAATTTTGGGCTGGCTCAAAGCACGTTCCTTCAAAAAGCCTCAAACTTGGTCTCCACATAGCGAAATAGCAAGCACCCCATGTAATAATTGTTTCAAAATGGCTAATTTGCCCCTTCTTAAATAAATTCAATTAGTGTTAAACAAGTTTAATTAACTAAATTCTAATAATCAAATTAGTAAATTACTTAAGTTAATGTTTTCGCAAAAATTAGATTAGATTTTTTAGAAATTTGAGAGGGAAGGAAGAGAAGAAGAAGAGGAGGAAAAACCCAACTCTTTTCTAAAAATCCAACTCTTGATTCACTCAACCAAAATGAGTGAATCAAGTCCCAAAATGGAAGTAGGAGAATCCACCAACTAGGATTCGAAAAAACATTGAAGTGGATTAAGGGTATATGGAATTTCTTTAATGATAAAAAGTTTATAAGCACAAGGTAAGATTTTAATCACAATCTGGAGCTCAATCCTGAAGATTATGAATAGCAGAACCTCCACAATGAAGAATCAACTCAAGAAAACATTCAGGTATGGCTCTATTTGTGCTCAAATCCTTTAAATTGCGTAAAAAATCTGATGTTTGTGAGTTCTAGAAAGAACTTACGACTTCAAATATACCAAATCTTCAGCCGTAACCCAATTTATGTCTAGAAGTTCTTCAATGTTGCGCCATAACTTTCTGAATTTGGGGATGTTTTAGCCGTACAACAGGTTATGGCTCGTCTCGATTTTTTTTAAGCCATAACCATGCATGGGAATATTTAATGCTATTATTTACCCGTATTTACGTCAGGTGGGTATCAAGTTACGGCTTGAAAGTTTGCGAGTTGTTTTTTCTTCTTTTTTTTTCGTCCTACGGGAAGCTAGTTATGATTGTTTGCGGGTTGTTTCTCATGAGAGATATGTTACGTCTGAAAATTTGGTAGCCTCCAGGGCCGTAAGTTAAGTTACGGCCCTTTTGGGTCCACCACTCTCCAAGCGTAACCTCTCCTGTCAACCATATTTTTTTTTGGGAGATTACCTACGTAACTCTTGTTACGGCTTAACATTTTTTTTTAACTTTAGTTTAGCAGAATTCTTGATAGGAATCATAGGATTCCGCAAGGTTTGCTTGCTGAAGAAATAACAGCAAATGACACCAAAGCTTATCAAGCACAGACATGAGGCTGCTAATAGGTCATTCAATTAATCTTTGGGAAAAAATTACAATGATTAGCTATACACAGACACCCCTTAGCAGGGAGGGTGCCTATTAGCAAGTAGACTAGGGATATGTACTTGGACTACTATCTACAAAAGAACCTAAAACTAAAATTGGCACGTAGGCCCATAAAAATGGCCCTCAGGCCCATAGAAATTGGCACACAGGCCCATAAAAGATGGTTTACAGACCCATCAAAACAAAAAACCCAAACCCACACCCGAATCCGTTACTGTTTTATTACCCGTGGATATGTCGTATTCGGGTCTTCAATATCCGGCAAGAAATCCGGTTTACCTTCAAACTCTTCTGTTACACCTGAATCAAGCCGAACTCCTCTTTTAGCTAGAACATCAGCTGAAAAATTCACTTCTCGCACGTTGTGTTCATAGATTACTCTGTCGTAGTACTCCAAAGCATCCATCCATCTATATTTCAGCCTCCAAGATATGTTGCCTGACTGAAATGCTTGTATTGCAGCAGCAGAATCCGATCGTATTTTGATGTTCTTGATGGTCCATCTTCTGCCCCATTCCATACCAATAATCACTGCAAGTTGTTCCGCCCAGTAGTTGTTGCCATCTCCTAGGCCTTCACACCATGCTCCCATCACCTCAAGATTAGAATTACGAGCAATAACTCCACAACCAGCTTTGCCATTGCTCGTATTAGCAGCTCCATCACAACAGATCATTACTTCATCTTCTTCCGGAGGAATCCAACTGTGGTTCACTGTTCTATGAGAGCTAACAGTTCTTTCTTTTATCTTGAAAAAATTAAGAATTTCATCGTCTTCACCAGGTCTTGAATGCAGATGAAAACGTCTTGAATTGTCTCTAATGTGTCTAAAAACCTTGTTCTTCAGTTCATATAATGGAGTCTTCTTATCTTCATAACATAGTCTATTCCGTCTGTTCCATAGCTCAGACTTCACCGCCATATTTGCCACTAACCATAGTCTTTTGATTAGAGGAGATCGTTGCTTAGCTTCATTATAGGACAGCATAAGATCATAGTGTACCTGCAGTTGAAAAATGTTAGAAATCCATTCCCACAACTGCACAGATACTGTACAATCCATGAGAATGTGTTCGAGTTCGTCAATTCCAGAGTTACAGTCTAGGCATCCAGCATCAATGATGATGCCAAATCTCTCACAAGCAGCTTGCCTTGTTGCACAGCATTGAGGACGTACAAACTTCCAATTCTGAGCAGCCAAAGCAGGATGTATATTCTTCTTCCAAATCAACTTCATTACAGGCATAGGAGTGAACTTCTTCCTTAGCAACTCTCTTGCTGACTTCACAGTGAAAACTCCCTTGTCATCAGGCATCCACACTCTGACATCCACTCCCCCTCTTGGCTTCGGCATTGCATTGATGTCGATGCCCATATTCTCCATCATCTGACGTACAGCAGGTGGTAAAATCCACTCACCATCCCTGATAATGGAGCTGACTTTGGCCTGAAACCAAGATCTATGTTCAGGTGCAATAGCTCTGCTGGAAGCTATGCACATATCTGAACACCAGTTGTCAAAGAATAATGAAGTTGCTTTCCCATCCCCAATCAAACTGCGGGTATTAGCATCAACAATTGGTTGAACCAAGACCATTCCAACAATAATAGACGAGTTCAGCTTATACTTCACTATGTCCCCATTCACTTTTAAATACTTGGCTCGAAGAAATCTTGCCCAAGTTTTATTTGAATGGCGGATATTCCACCATAACTTCATCAGCAGTGTCATATTCATAATCTTCAGACTCACCAGGTCTAACCCTCCTTCTTCAACTGGACTGCATAGTTTTTCATAGGCCACCACAAAGCCCTTAGCCTTTTCCTTATCACCAGTCCAAATGAAATTGGCTATTGCACGCTCAATGGCTTTGATTATGTCAGGTGGCCACAAGTAAACAGACATAATATGAATAGGTAAGCTGGCTAGGACAGATTTAACTAGCACAACCCTAGCCTGAAAAGTAAGCATCCTTCCAACCCAAGCATTTAACTTTGTCTGAATTTTGTCCACAATATGTTGGACATGAGAGTATTTGACCTTACCTGGTGCCAATTGCACACCCAAATATCTGTCAGGGAAAGTTGCAAGCTCCATTCCCAACAGATTTAACACCTCCTGTCTGTGCACAATTGAATCACCACCATAATACACCTTGCTCTTCTGCCTGCTCACAATCTGGCCTGACGATTCTGCATACACATCTAACAAGCCTTGCATGCTTGTCAGACTCTTCTCATTACCCCTACAGAAGACAAGAATGTCGTCTGCAAAGAACAGGTGAGTTGGTGACACTCCCTTCTTGGTAAGCATGTACGTCATATCTCCTTGTTCAAACAACTTCAGAATGTTACGACTGAGAATGTCCTCCATGAGGACAAAGATTAAAGGAGATAGAGGATCACCCTGACGTAATCCTCTGTTAATGCTGAAAAAGCCTTCTGGAGACCCATTAACCAGCATAGAAATACGAGCTGATTTGAGAATATTGTGCACATATGTACACCAATCCTCAGAGAAACCATACCTCCTAAAAACCTCAAACACAAATTTCCAGCTAACCGTGTCAAAAGCAGCTGAAATGTCAAGCTTCATGCCCACATTACCATGTCTATGAGGTATGTCAAGCTCATTGATTAGCTTAGAAGCTAGAGCAATGTTCTCATGGATATTACGACCCTTCATAAAGGCAACTTGCTCCTCAGAAACCAGTTTATCAAGAACAGTGCCCAATCTTGTTGCTAGAATCTTAGTAATTATCTTGAAAAAGAAATTACTAAGTCCAATTGGACGGAATTTCTTCAACGTATTAGCTCCACCCTCCTTTGGTAGGAGGATAATGAAGTTATTATTAACACTATTAGGAATCTTCAAGGTTAGCCAAGAAGAGGTAATGGCTCTGTATAGGTCTGCATGTATGATATCCCAACAATGGCGATAGAAACTTCCAGGAAAACCGTCAGGTCCTGGAGCACTGTCTGCGCCTAAATCAAAGACGGCTCTCTTAACTTCTTCTAAATCTGGTAACTGATCCATACTTGAAGACTCAGCTTCAGTCAAAACTTCATGCTGCACATCAAAAATAGAACCGTCAATATTCATCTCAGCCCCATTAAACTTTGCTTCATAATATGAAACAATCTGGCTTGTCAGCTCTCTCTGATCAGTCGTAACATTTCCATACTCATCAACTAGCTCTGTGATGGCATTAGCACTTCTTCTCTGTCTAATGCAGTTGTGGAAAAAAGCTGTGTTAGCATCTCCTCCCTCAATCCAACTTATCCTAGCTTTTTCTCTGTACATATTAGCAATGACCATGCGTGCTTCTTTAAGTTTAAATTTAGCAGTGTTGAGATTCTCAGCCTTCTCAACATTATAAGGGTCGTCATCAGACTTTAGTAAGGCGGCTTCAAAAGCAATATTATCCTCTTTCAGCTTAGCATGCACGTCACCAAAAGTATGCCTATTCCACTTCTTCATCTCCTCACGTAAAAATTTTAGCTTTGAAGTAAAAATAAAGATGTATGTACCTTTAATTTTAACCCTCCAAGCTCTTGCAACCATATTCATAAAATCTTCATGAGTATACCACATCTTTTGAACTCGAAAAGGAGCTCTTCTTGGAGTTAAAGTGTCGACTGGAAAACCCACTAATGGTGAGTGATCAGATATCTCACGAGGTAAAGCTTTGTACCTCCAATTTTGGAACTTGAACAACCATTCAGCATTGATAACACCTCTATCAAGCTTCTCCAACACCCTACGAGTACCAGTGCGATTATTACACCATGTATGTGAAGTGCCAAAGTTTTCAGGCTCAAACACTCCATTGTTGCTCATCCAATCAGTAAACTCCATCATTGCATCTACCTCATCTTTAGCCCTTCTTGAACTGATCTTCTCTGAAGGGCGCATAAAGCAATTAAAATCACCCATTATAAGCCATGGCAGAGAGATACCACCATGGTTTAATTGGTTCCATAGATCCCTTCTCTCAGGGATTGAATGTGCAGCATGAACGAAACTTATATACACCTCCTCAATGTGTATAGTAATAGCTTGTTTAGAACTGTCAATAATAATTGGAGTAGATATTCCACTCTTCCAAAGAATCCAGGTATCACCAGCATCATCTTCATTATGAATAACACTCAAACTGTATCCAGAAAGCATTAAAGATCTCACTCTAGCATCAGTGCAGGTCACTTTTGGTTCAGAAATACCAATAACGTCAGGTTTATACTCCTTAACAATGTCACGGAGTTTTGACCTGGATACTAATCTATCCAAGCCATTTATATTCCAATAGAGAACTATCATTTTTTAACTCCAGCATTAGGACCGTGCTTAGGCGGCCGTGGTGGAATTCTCTGAGATTTTCTAGCAGCTATAGTAGCTGAAGCCTGCTCCTTAGCTAATTTCTTTCGCTCATATTGCGACAAAGAAGCTTCAGCATCAGTATCCTCTGAACTAGCAGTCGTCTCTGAAGTACCTAAGCTGGTTGTGGCATCTGTTGAAATTGATTGCACAGCTGAAGCTGCATGAGTAGTGGCATTGCAGTCACCTTCAACCGGCAATGCAGTAGTAGCATGAGTTGATACTTCCTCCTCCTCTGATTTAGAAGAATCAATCTTTGATTCAGCAGCTGACTCGTCCTGTTTAGCTGGCTCATCAGCATTGCCTAAATCCTCAACATGTTCTTCATCATCATCAGCTGTAGACTTAGCTGATTTCTTAGCTGACATTTTAGCTGCTGCAGATCTCTTATCTCTCTCTTGTTGTTTCAGAATGTCATCTGCCATTCTTCTTTGTTCATAATTATCGAAAATCTGCAAATCAGCATCTAAAGCTCCTTCTTTTTCTGGCTGAGATTGATCATCATCAGCTGCTGGTTGAAGTACAATTGGAACTTCAACTTCCACCTCGACTTCAGCAGTAACACCAGCATTAGCATCAATAGGAGATTCAGCTGTACTCTGCTCTCCAATCCTCTCAGGTTCAGCTGTGACTTTAGGGTTTTGATCAGGAATCCCAGTATTCTGATCATGATGATCATGATCAGTACCTCCATCACCATTAGTGACGACTTGTTCAACTTGAGGAGTAGCCTCACTAGAGCCATCAGAGGATGATAATCTAGTATGCTTTGGTCTTCCAGCATCAACTGGAACTCCCTCCTTGGTCATAATCTTTTCCAGCAATTTTTGTTCTTGAGCAAGAACCCTAATTCTTTCTCTAGAAACAACTTCACCTTCCCATAACAAAGCATCTTTGTACGCATCTTTCGTAGTTCTTCCAGTTGGTAGCCATTGGAAACCATCAGCTGGTTTTGACTTCTCAAAATCATACCATAAACCCTCAGGATCTTCTTCTCCTCCTTCATGCAAAACCCAGTGTTTAGGAATTTGATCTGTTTTCTCATCTGCTTTCTCTTCAGCTTTCTGCTTCTCAGCAATCCCAAGCATCCTCTTAAACACCTCACAATCATTGTAGAGATGACCAAGAGTGTTACAATGTTTACAATAGCTCGGCTTTTGTGCTATTATCACATCTTGCCAAAACCACTTGGTTTTATCTGTTCCTGGACGTACATAGATACGATCAATGATGTCCTTAGAGAAATCTACCTCCGTCAAAACTGCAGGATGGTAGCGAAAATCAAACTCCAATGTATGCTTTGCTATCGCGACTGGCTTACCCACCGCTTTGGCCATAGATAACAACATCCTCTTAGTCCAACATTGAACCTTTAGTTTAGGAAACTGTAACCACACAGCAGCCACAGAAATCTTAGCTTGATTAGGATCGAAATCTTCATCCCAATCCTGTACCTGAAGAAACTGACTTCCTCTTCCAGGCCAAGCAATCTTCCACTTGCCTCCATACTTGATCTTCTTCTTCTGTTCTTCATCAACCAGACGGATGAAGAAGTAACCTTTTGATAAAGCATAAAAAAAGACATTCTCGAAACCCCATTGTTTCTTAAGAGATTCCGTAACCTTCATGAAAGTCAGACCCCTAAAATCTAACCTTCCAACCAAACTGTGCTTCCAATAATCGACACCCTCATCATAAAGATCCTCACAATCAAGATAACATGATCCTGTAGAATCGATTGTTGACTCAGCCAACTGAGAATCATCGATATTAACTAGCTTAGCAGTGTTTGGATTTTTCGTAACTTCTGCCCATGATCTAGTACCACCAACACCCTTCTTAGGGTTTGGTTTAGCTGTGTTAACCTTCTCAACCATGATCAGATCATGCTAGATGATCAAACGTAGAAGAAAAGATCGAAGTTTCACTTTCGCCGGAAAACCCTATTTTTGCCACCGTGTTTTTAGGATTTTCAGAAAATACTTTCACGAAAATAATATCCCTCCAAGCACAGACATGAGGGTTATCAGCAAGGTGGGCATGCACAAAATTGTGGAATTCTTTTGTTTTCTCTTCTGCAGCTTTGATTTCTTCTTCGTCATCAAACTTCGCGCCGCCTTTCGGATGATAATGACTAGTAATCTTACAGATTGATCGCCCATCGAAAACTCTTCGAATTTGCATTCACTATTAACGAAGTCGAGCTTAAAACAGTATACTTGCACATCAAGTTCTCCCAATCTACTTCAATTTTCTCAAGTCCTACATGATAGAAATTTTAAAATGAAGACGTAGAATTGTTTGGTCACAGACTTGAGAAATGTACGTAAGTTGGTTAAGTGGTGATGATTAATTTACCTTCAACAAAGTTGACAAGTCTGAGGCTTCAACGTGTCTAAATCTTTCACTTTAGAATAATTGGTTATACATGTGCAGCCACTGCAGGTAGTGTGCTCTGGGACCAATTAAAGATCTTAGCTAGTCAGACAACCACCATGAAACGATTCAATTCAATGATGTTTCAGTAAATTTCACATTCATTAGCAATTAACCAAAGGAGATACATGAGCATATTGTTCTCTGGAAGTCCATTTACAAAGCTTACATAGTCGGTCAAGCACCAAAAAAGTGTGGGATTCAACAATGTCCTGCATAGCCATGGAACTCATCTAGCTGCTTGGGCTAGGTAAATTACTACGGTCATCAGTGACGATCAACAAATAACCGGCTACCAAATTACATGTTTACCTTCACTCATCTGTAAGCCTTCCATCTTAAGAATTTCACACATTCATTAGCGATACGAAACCATCAATTCATTGTGAGCAACAACACATTGAAAACCAAAATTCAGAAGGTTAAGCAGAAACACAAATTAGACAATTTGATGAAATCTTCCGACATACTTTGACAACTTTTAAGGTCACATAAGAAAATTTTACTTTGCAACAAAAAAATCACAAGAATTGGTATTGCATGATTCTTCCTATGCAAATGTCATTGTAGTACAATGGTAAAGTTATTGGGTGGTGACACCAGCGACCTGGGTTCGAATCCCGTCTGTATCGGGGTGGGTGGATTTTCCTTTATTTTCTTTGCCTAGCTACCTGGGCTTGTAGGTAGTGGGCTTCGGTCGAACCTTTAATATAACCTTTCATATTCAAAAAAAAAAAAAAAAAAAAAATCTTCTAGGACTTTCATGTAAAGATTATACTCTTATTTGTATATTCCTTGATCGATCTCTCTGAATATTCATTTCATTCACACCATCAGTATAATGATCCTTCTTTTACTTTTGTAAATGTGTCTCAGGTTAAAGGCAAAAAAACAAACCCGTTAATCAAAGCTAAGAATCAATTTAACAACAACTAAAAGAACTCGTAAGTATGTTGGCTCATACATGGCATCACTCGAACTTCTCTGAATCTGGAAACTATATTTGGGGTTTAATTCCAGCAGCGATAATCTATGTACTCTGGAGAGAAAGAAATAATCGTACATTTGAAGCCAAGCACAGTTTCAAGACTGAGGATGACTTGTGTATTGAAACTAAAGCTCTCGTTCTAACCTGGGCTGCTGCTGCTGGTCATAGGGTTTACATAAACTTTGCTAGTCTGTACTTAGCAATTGGGAAGAGATCTTCATGTAAGATATTCATGTAACCTGCACTTTACTTTCTCTACTACTGGTAGAACCACCTTTGTAAATTCTTTCATCTAATATTACTATCCCTTTCAATCAACATAAAATAAAAAAAAATAAATAAAATAATGGGAATGTAAAGAAAATCGTTGGTAACGAAATAAAAAGAATTAACAACAAAAAATTTACATTGACGTGAGAGAAGAAATCATTGTGAAAATCAAAGATTGTGTTGTTGTGTACATGAGGATGAATCAATACAAGATCCACATTCCATTTATTATCCATTTCTACAAACAAAAAAGGAGCTGCTTCCTCTAGGATTGTGAAGACACGGGGGGTGCATGCAGCGGAGAGAAATGGGAAAGGCAGTCATAGATCCAGAGCTGTTCGCTAGATCCTTTTATATAGTTAGGTCATCTTCTTGAACCCTACAAACTACAACGATCCAGATTCAAGACCATGTATGAACTAAGCCCACTAAGAGCGTCAATACTTACAGCCGTATAGGCTATGCTCTCCAGTATTCGTTTTCTGTTTGGTGAGTGACTGTAACAAGTGCAAAAGATTCATGTATGTTAGGCATGCTGGTTAAGTGGTGTTGCAAGTGCCTTTGGCAAATTTAATAAGTCTGAGGCTTCCGATGCTGCCGTTACCGTAATGCAGGCCGACACTCTTGAGTGTATGTGGCATTATATGTGGAATCAGAGTATGACAATATTAATGAAAAAATGCACAAAGAATAAATCCTAATCGGGGCGACCGAGAGCAAGGGAACTCCTCACTGTTTTAGATACGATACCATTGTCAGCCATAGTTGTATCTTAAAGATCGAGGGGCCTTTGATCCTTAATGGGGTATCATGTTTCAGCTTTTATGTCTCTAGCACCTGAAGTGGGTAAATGCATACATGTCCATATAGTGTTCTAGCACCAAATTAGACAATTAGAAATCTTAGTCGGACAACTGCCACAAAAGTGGTTTCGGTACTTCTTTGCCGATCCACAATGACGGACAAATAACAGCCAACAAAAAAAATACTAACATTCTTACTTCACCCATCAACCAATCTTTCATCATGAGAATTTCACATTCATTAGCAGACAATGAATAATGTGCATGTTCTGAAACGATTTATAATCTTAGTCAGACAACCACCAAATGTCAAGAACATCTTTTATCCACACAAATGTCTCTAATGGCTGTCGTGTGGAATTAGGGGGCTGGGGGTACAAGTATTGTTCTCAAGAAGTATTTCCCTTGGTGGCTAGAGAAGTGGCTCTGATGAAATGTCTCTACTATGATCTTTGGATACTTTCATTAAAAAGTTGACGATTTGGGGTAAATGATTCCAATATACTTTTACAAGTCACACAAGAAAATTTACTTTACCAAAGAAAATAAAAACACAAGAATTGGTACTTTTACATCATTCCTATTTTGCTTCATTCATATCATCAATATAATAATCCTTCGTCTTCTGCCTTTTGCAAATGTGTCTCAGATGGAAAATCCTCCATTTCAGCTTCCCTCAATTTCAAATTATTAGCCTACCATCATGAAAGATGGACATCTAATTCATGGATTTCTTGCAGATATAAACTGCATGAAGCAGAACAAAAACACAAACCCATTAATTAAAAGTTAAGAATCGATTTAACAACTAAAAGGAAAAATAGAACGTAAAGAAAATCAATCGCAATAAAACAAATAAAAACTTACATTAACTTGAGAGAAGAAATCATCGTGAGAATTAAGGATGATGATTGATGATGTTGTGTAGATGAAGATCGTCATTCCATTTGTAACCCATTTCCCTCAAGGAGAAGATGGAAGGAGCGGGCGGCCGAGAGAAATGTTAGGTTAGTTCAATGAGATTCAAAGACACTGGCTCAATTTATAGCTAGCTCATTTCCTTTTACTGAACCCTACAACAAATCCAAACAGTAAGCCCGCTAAGGTGTTAGGCCATAGCTCGGGCTCGGGAGTCCATCTTGGGACAGCTAATAATGAAGCCTAGTGAGGTAGCAAAATGAGTCGAGCTTAACTTTTAGGCTGTGAAAATTGAGAAGAGAACTTTGACTACTGTGATAAGGTAGAGGTACTTGCAAGTGTGATCCGATCCAACCTAATTCGCTGTATTCTGAGAGTGAAGGTCGGATACAAATTGTAACCTCGCTTGATCAAATCATAGTGAAATCATTAATCAAGTGGCCTAGTTGGCCGTATTCTTAGACGTTGGCTATAATACTGGACAGTGTAAATCCTGGTGTTCATATTGATTAAAGTATTGCTCGTTTGCCTGTTAGGCTTGGGGTTTAGATGTTTGTTACAGTTCAAATGGCCAAAGATTGCATTATGCATCGACGGACGATCTGAGCTCAAAACTCGTCTGCATCGGGGTAGGAGGATTTTTCTTTATTTCTTTGCCTAGTACCTGGGCTTGCAGGTAGTGGACTTCGGTCCAACTTTATTTATAACCTTTCATATTCAGAAGGAAAAAAAAATGAAGAGAAAAGGCATCGATTATTACAGTTCAAATGGCCAAAGATCAGTCGATGAAATTACTCAGGATTGGCGAGAAAGAATTAGTAACGAGAGAAAAGGTGTTCTTGAATAGGGGACTTCGATTTGAATGGTAGCTCATGCTGTTTCAGCAGAAGAACGTGTCTAAAAATATATCCACCAAAGTTTAGAAAAATTCTTTAACTTTAGAAATAATTGGTTATATGCATAATACATGTGCATGTAGTGTGCTTCGGGTTAGTCAGACAACCACCAGAAAATTCATTCAATCCAATGCATCGAAATTTACTCCAGTTGCAGCAAATTTCACAATCATAAAGCAATTTAACCAAATCAAAGAGGAGATAGGATTCAACCTTGGCAGATTTTAGGGGGCATAAGGGTTGATTGTTCTCAAGAGTCAATTAAAACTCTCTAGCTGCTTAATTGGGCTAGGTAATTTACTACAGTGGCAGTGACGATCAACAAATAATAACCGGCAAGGCGGCAACCAAAAACATGTTTAGCTTCACCTGGTTATCAATCATCCTTGCAAATTTCACATTCATTTGTAATAAAACACCACCACTTGAATATAAACAACAACAATCATAATATAACATTAATAAACCAAATCCAGGTGATAACAAAATGTAAGTGTACTACTCGGTTCTCACTTATTGGCTAAAGATTAGTACATCATAAACATCAAATTAGGTCACAAGAGAAAATTTACTTTGCAACAAAACACACAAGAATTGGTACTTGTACATCATTCTTCCGGTGGAACCAACCTTATTCTGTGAAGATCTCTACTCTTCTTTGATTTTCTTGATCGATTTTTCTGAATGTTGACTTCATTCACACCATCACTATAACAATCCTTGTTCTACCACTGCAAAAGTGCTTAGAAACCGGAGAATTCAATAACACGATATTCAATTCAACTCCAAACAATAAACTGCAGAAACCAAAACACAAACCCATTAATTAAAACCTAAGAACCGATTTGACAACTAAGAAAAAAGAAAAGAAAATGGGAATGTAAAGAAAACCAATGGCAATAAAACAAAAAAAAAAGACTTACATTAAATTGAGAAAAAATATCATTGTGAGATCAAACGATGATGCTATGTAAAACGTGAAGACACATCAATACAACATCACATTCTATTCCATTTCTTCAAACAAAGAAAAACAAGAGCTTCCTCAAGGATTATTGTGTGAAAACAAAAAAAACTTACATTAAATTGAAAGGAAATATCATTGTGAGATCAAACGATGATGCTATGTAAAACTTGAAGACACATCAATACAAGATCGACATTCTATTCCATTTCTTCAAACAAAGAAAAACAAAAGCTTCCTTAAGGATTATTGTGTGAAGATGGGAGGCGCGGCGGAGTGAAATGACAAATGCAGTCAGTTTAGTAACATTTTATATAGTTAGGTCAACTTACCGAACCCTACCACGAATCGAAATCCAAGGCCAACAACTTCATATAACCCAGTAGTAAGAACTAAGCCCACAAACGACTTCACCACATGCTTGGTCGTGGTCATATCTGAGAATGTGAGCCGCTTCATTTTCTCGCTTGATAAAGTTGAACTGATGTTGCAACCAGAATGTCACAAATGCGCCTGTTTTCTTGGGGTGGATATTCACTTCATTCACACCATCAGTATAATAATCCTTGTTCTACCAGTGCACACAAAATCAGATGGAGTTTTCCATTGTCCTCCAGGATGTTGATGTTGATGTTGAAACCAGTCAGGGCCTGTCCTGAGGAGAAAGCCGGACAAGCCCCACTTCAGGGCATCTAAGGTTCAGGGGGCATCAAAAAATTTATTTCGCAATTGGAATTATCCTTAAAAAAAATAGGTTAGATACGTATTCAAGATTTGTGTGTTAGAAATAATTGCGTCTTTGCAACTCCATGTACATGTCCAACAAGTAATTTGCATATCCATGCCCAGGTGCTAGTAGTAGTTAGGTGAATTTGGAGTTCTAACTAAAGGAAAAGTCCAACACAGTTACATTTTCAATGGCATTAAACAAGATACACAAAAA
>JAJJMA010011190.1:439-16491 GCA_023529015.1 Papaver nudicaule | reverse complement strand
CAGTTACGTCTTTAATGTGTTCACCTGCTCTGATACCAATTGAAAAATGAGGGGTACCGAAATACAACCAACTTTTCGTTTTGGCTCGTGATCTTAAAAATCAATATCCAAACCTAAATAACTGGAGTTGTGATCTTGGTGATCAACTCTACAAAGTTGGGACTTTGGAGTTAAACTCTACAGTTATTGGATAACGTACTACTTGGTGCTTTAATTATATGATCAGTCGAAAACACTTGTATGAATGGGGCCATGCCTGTAGACAGAATATGCGTTAGAAAGGCCAATCCCTCTAACTTCAAGCCCTTGACTCGAGAACTGCACACTCCTTGAAGAAGAAAGGCGCAGGATCCATTATATTAAAGGCATACTTTTCGAAATCACCAAGCTTGCAACAACTGGATGATCCACCAACCTGCTAGCTCTTTTTATGAGGCACAAACAGGAGAATTTGTCCTGGAAGCGGAAGAACTGCTGAAACTTCGCGAAACCCTCACAAGGGTTTATGTACAAAGAACGGGCAATCCATTATGGGTTGTATCCGAAGACATGGAAAGGGACGTTTTTATGTCAGCAACAGAAGCCCAAGCTCATGGAATTGTTGATCTTGTAGCGGTCGAAAATACGGGGGACTTCACGTAAATCTGCTATTCCATTCCATTTCGAACCATAATTCAACGAGCAAGTATCTTTTTGATAGGGGCCTCTATCTGTATGGGGAATTCGCTGCTGAAAGATCCCGCCCAGTGTCCCCTTTTTTCTCCCGCCGCCTTTCGAGTATACAATGACAACTTCTGGATCCTCGCTTTGAGACATTATGGCTCTTGGGGCGACCCCGGTAACAAAGAAGGAATCCATACAAACTTGAGATCCAACACCATGATAAAATACTACCTTCATGATTAGACCATGTCCCGGAAAAGAGCATATGCAAAAGAGAAGGAGATATACAACCATAAAAATAGAAAGAAACTAGTAATATAATGCGGAAAGTAAAAGCACACAAGACACCCGAGATTTTTTTAACGAGGAAACTGCCTTTCAGAAAAACCTCGGGACCTCGTCCAGATTGAACACCGCCCAGTACAAACTGACTACAAACGCTAGCCTACTATAAGACTTCGGTCTGGGATGTAGCAGAGACCAACTCCAGCCCTCTAAGCGAATTGGCTACTGTCGCACTCCTTACGTCTCTAGATCCCCCACAGATCGTCACACACTTGATTCCCCCAGCTGACGTCCTTTACAGGCCTAGGAGTTGCTTTGACCGATGTCAAAGGCTTGTGTCAGCAATACTGTCTTTGCAACCTAATTGTTGACGTATGGTCTAACTGTCCTCTATCAGTTTACCACACACAAGCTGACTTCCTTCGGATTGTTAAATCCAGGTCATACGGAAATCTACTTCACAAATCAGGGCTGACAAGCAAACCGAGTAAGCTATGCCCAATCTGTCTCTACCTCAGTTATACACGAAGAATCACTTAAGAAACTTGTATAACTGGAGCTAACTAGGTCTTACAACACCGAGTGCAGCCGTGCGTTGCTACCTTTCAACCTTGTGTGTAACGTATCAGTTCTTGAATAGCCGTATAGCAGAAGAGACGGACTATGGATAGACAAGAACGTGATCAGGTTACCAAGGTTACAGGTTAATCCGATTTCAACCAAATATGGTCTCAATCTCCTACCTGTGCTTCCCAACTCTCAAGAGAAGTCTTTTATAGTCGTAGGGAGTTCCCAGAGGAGCTGCAACCTATAGTGGATGACTATACCACAACAAGCATTCACCGAAGTGAAAAGAGTTTACGCTACCTTCCCTAAGGACCTTCACGTATGCTTGATGCTTGCGGTATTTGTCCATAGACACCTCTATTTATAGCATTCAATAAGATAGGTTGCTTTAGAATAAAACAATCAATTACTTGTCCCACAAGTTAAGGAAACCCTAACCTTGATAACCAACTAATAAAGATTAATCTCAATTGGAATTCTTTTTATCATTATCTGCCAAGTGTTTTGTTAGCTCAAAAACACTTCAAGATAGAATCCAACATACCAGAGATAATCTTTATCTTATTGACTCATTGAGGATCGTTAGATGGAGCACAAAAGATATTATGTGATATACAAGTCCATCTAAGAGATAAAGGAGTTTAGAGTTTGACCCAAGTGAAATTCTGAAAGAATATCCACTAAATCCGACACCAGCAAAGTAACCAACATTGGATTCGCGTACCGGTTCGCGAAATGTTCAGTCACTTTGGAACTCAGAAGAAATCCGAGTTTCTTGTTTGCGAACCGGTTCGTGAACCGTCCGCCTATCAGATTTCGTCAACTCTGGATTCCGCTGGAAGTTCTGGGCTTACCAGGACTTAGACGTGTATACGACCTCAGCTGTAATCCATGGACTCTTTGCTCAAGAGTACTCCTTTAGATTCATCCATATCCAACTAACGATTTGCAAGCAAACCATTGTAATGGACACATGGCACCGAATCTATCTCATTCATTCTTGTACTCACAGTATTTGTGGGAGCAAACACTGGTCATGACACAAGGCCACGTTAAACAAGAATACGATCTCAATCGCTATTATCACTACTAAAGTAGTCGACTATAATTCGAAAGAACAGAGAAAGTAGAATAGAAGAATTTCCATAAAAGTCATAACTCCTACTAACCTTTTGTCGATGAAGAATAATTGATGTCTTCTTTGTCTTCACAGTCTTCATCTTCAAGGTCTCTACTACTTTGTCTATATCCCAATTCCGAAATCTAAACTCTAGTAGGCTAAATCAAGAATTGAGTTTTGACACCTTAAACTGACAACTAACTTGACATACCAACGCTAGTGGGTTTGACCAGACAATGTCCTAACAATTCCAATATAGATGCCACGTTAATGATATCCAAGAATTCAAATCAAAACATCAAATGAATATTTGATCGAGTGGTAAAATCAAACGAAGATTTTAATCACGTACAGTATTGATCAGAATCATGTGTCTACCTATCTGAAGCGACTAACCATATTTTTGATGACTCAATCTCACTTTAGTTGTACATTGAAGATGAACGAATTCAAACTTCAAACAGATAATATCAAACTCATTAATTCGTTGAAGCACAAATCAAAAAGGTAGAGTTTGAACTTCGAAGTTACGCATTCTGAGACAACCATATTATGGTTTCGAAATGTACAATCTGTTTTGGCAGAAACCAAATTAAGGTTTCGGAGCCTAAAGATTATTATATGACCGGAACCATATTAAGGTTCCCAAATCAAGTTTCCATATAGCGAAACCTAAAGCTTGGTTTCGAAATCCAGATTCTGTAAACCTTGTTAAGGTTTCGAAAGAAGAAACACATATTAAATTCTCCACAAATATTTGGTGTCGAACTTGAGAGTCCATGTGGTCGAGAATCGTTTCAGCATCACACCTTTTTAGCCTCGACGCACAGGAATATATTTCCCGATTCACATAAACCTTTAGGAAACCCCAGGGTCTTTTCGACCTTTTAGAACTCACATGGTCAAGACACATTGGCCTTCATTCTCAAGTCACTGTAAGCCAACAAACATAGTTACGAATCTATGTTATCTCATTGGTCACAATATTTAGTTTCAGACCAGCTTATGAATACGAAACCATATTATGGTTTCGAAATCAACGTTTAGTTTTACCAAAACCTACATTAAGGTTTCAAACGTTGAAAATTCATAAGTTGAGAATATACAAATATGGTTTCGGAATCTAGAAGTGAGATATGGCATAAGAGATGTTCATATACAGAATCAAATGAATGATTCAGAACTTCAGTATTCAGAGCCAAACCATGACGTAGTATTCGAATCTCAGAACAACAGTATTTCGAGTCTACACAACATAAGTGTGAGTCACGATCTCTCTTACATTGGCTCATACAAGTATATGAAATCAATCCGACAGAGCCAGACTAGGTAAGAAGAGACACAATACTATGATGGATTAAATCTCGTAGTACTACTGAGATAACATCACATTGCTATATCCAACTCGAAAAGGTTTTAGGAAAAACCTTTATATTAACTTAGATACGGAGAAGAAAAGAAAGCTCTAAGCAATATGGAACGTCATAACTACAACACAAATACCGCTAGCGGTAAAGTGGAGTTATCTTAAGACACATTGATCACAAGTGATCAAGTCATAACGTAAAGCTCAAGATGAGAGTTATGTTTATGTATTTTGTAGCACAAGTGTAAAAGATAATGGAACCGCGTTATTTAGATTTACTAACCTCGTGAATGATGAAGCCGGATGTCTTCGTTTGATCTTCAGTCTTTCTTCAACTCTTCAAGTAGTGATTCTAAATCCTACCAAAATCTTCCACAACCTAAAGCTAACTCTCTCATGACTTCACCTAATTGTGTATTGTTTAGCGGTCGAGTTTTGATCACTAAAGTTGACAACTAAGCTTGACATACCAACACTTAGTGAGGTTGACCGATCCATGCTCTAACAATCTCCCCCTTTGTCAATTTTAGTGACAAAAACTCTTTACATAGATGAACGAGAAATTTCAAACCTAAGTTCTGCGCTTCGAGTTCTTCTACTTAGCTTGACATCACACCAATAGTACCTGCAAAATGTATCAGTCTGCAAACAAGATATGTACTATTGAAAGATATTGATAACTAATACATTAAATCCCCCCTGAATGTAAGTTTGGATGTCTATCAATGTCCGACGTATTGTTATCACCTATAGCACAACGCGAAAGTATACAGTGTTAGTGACATCTAGTGTTACTCCCCCTTAGTTAGTGCTTTCATTCATTTTTCAATATACGCTCCGGCATTTTTCTCCCCATATGACACTGCTTAATGTCAAAGACCAAGCACTGAACAAAGTCAAGCTATCAATATATCTCCCCCTTTTTGTCAAAAATAATTGACAAAGGGTCTCGAAAATATCTGGGTTCGAGATAAATTCTCAAGTTCAGAGAACTCGATTCAACATATAAGAATGATTGCATTCACAAGGATCAGCATTTCGACAAGTTACACAAAATATATATATATATGATAAGCTCAAGCAACCTGTCAGGAAATATAAAACATATAAGCAGATATAAATTATATTCCATGTATATTCCACAACCATGCTCCCCTAAAGATATATTCTATTAAGCACAGGTTCACAAAAGAACTCTCCCCCGTTGGTTGTCATTCCCTCGGACATGAGAACAACGGAATAGTCTTTGCCAGAGAAAGACTTAGATCTGGTTTTGGTTTTTCGAACACGTCCGTAGTCATAATAGATTATACCAAAACCACTTATTTATGCGTATACTATAACTCCTAGTCGTGAGACACAAGGATATCCAATAGTATTGTGACTAGCATAAAATCGATTTCCTCCTTACATAGTTATACTTATACCTGCAACAAAGTTATTAGTACAAACATAACAGCCACAAACATAAGGAGGTCAATGATATCAACATATTAAAACAATTAAAGATCAGCTCCATTGGAGATAAAAGAATTACCTTGATAACCTGCAACATACATCCATAATAGATTTGGAAATATTAACTCAATATTGCATTCGAAACTTGCGCACTATTTAGTTTTTCTAATTTTCCAATTTTTATAATTTTCAGAAAAATGATTCGAAACTGCGTAAAAACGAACAATCCATAATTTTAATTATTCAAATTAATTATTCAAAAACATAATCGAAACATGCGTAGAAAAATACTAGATCTTATTTTTATTGCATCATAATTTCGAGAACAGTCGTAGATTCATTTTTGCTGCATTTAGAAAATTTCATTCAGGATTAGCCACAGGATTCTGCTCTTCAGTTTTAGCCTTGAACAATTCTCCAAGAAGATAGACTTGCTGATTCATAATTGTTCCTTGCATCTGAACAGTTTTGGTGAAACAATCAGCGAGAACACGCATATCAAGTTTGATTTGCTCCCATGCAGTAGCAGATTGTTCTACAAACATGTTGTTTCTCTGTTCCAATTCTTCCTTCTTTGCAGCATAGTATGTTTGTCTCTTGCTTCGACCAATAGGTTTCTTATTATCAAGAGATAGATCAATGAGACCATTGGAGACAGATACATCACTAAGAGCATTAGAGGTTGAAGATACCAATTCCGGATTCATGGTAGACTTGGGAGAGATCTCACACACCATTTATACTTATAGTATCAAAGATATATACATATTTCCAGGAATATCTCAAAAGGATTTTTCGAAACTAATTAGCAAATATTTCCGAACTTTTAATTATAGATACAAGATATTTTTTCGAAACAATTTTTCAAAAATAAATGATTTGAAAATATTTTTAACACACACATTTTTTTTTAAATATCATGAGAATTTCTTTATTAATTGTACATAAATTCCTTCTTATTTTTATTTTAAAAACAAAATATTAGTTATTTTTTAGTTCGAAATACTTGTATTAGTTTCCCTTTGGGCTATTTAATGTTTGGTACCCAGAAAATGACCAAATAATAACGTTTGTACCCAACATTTCAAATATTAAGCTTTGGTACCTGGATTTGACAAAGACCGTCAAGTCAAACCGTTGACCTAACACCGGTTCGATATATAATTAAAACTATTATATATTTTTTTAAATTAACGGTGTGAACTCTCCGTATATACGTGATTTAATCCTGCGGCCAAAAGTGATTGATAAACGACGAGAATACAAATACAAACACCTACTATTTTCCTCTTTTGATTTACTTCCTCCTCTCCAAGAACAACTAAAAAAATCTCTTCAAGAACCAAACCAACAATCAAATACTCCAGATCATCTTTTTCTTATCCAAGAGAAGATTTCATAAATGTTTATGATCAATTGGTAATTTCGAGTTCATAATATCAGTAAATCACAAAAAAAATAAAAACCCAAAACTTACTGCCTCCATTAATGGAGACCCTGCAAAAACCCATCCTAGAATCCCAATTTAAAATCATAAAAACCCATATAACTTCACCGCCTCCATTAATGGAGATCCTGCTAAAAACCCATCCTAAAATCCCAAATTAAATTCATAAAAACCCATTCTAGTTTCTAAATCTCATCTTGAAACAATGCTGAGAAGTAAAAACCCTAACCTAACAAATACCAGAAGTATATATGTACTTAAAACTAATGACCGAATCAATTTTAGAGAGGAAAAAAGTCGATTAAAAAACATAGTTTAAAATTGGAAAGTGGGTTTTGATTTTTTGGTTTACGATGAAATTAGAGATCAGAGAGGTATGAGAAGAGAGGGTAAGATGAAAAATTGGTTGATTAAACAATGGGTTTTGTAGGGAAATATAACGCAGAAGAACAAAATTAATGGTACCTCGGTGGTGGTAGAAGTAATGGTGGGGCGGAGTAAAGTAGAAGAAGTGAAGAACATATCAAATTCGATCCTACATCAATCATTTAACGGTATATACGATTGGTCGTTTGTAAATGTTATCAATATTAGGGATAAAAGGGTAATTTTGGACGTTCTGTTAGATAAATGTTAATTAGGTTTGGTCAACAGTTTGAAACGGTCTCCATCAAATCTAGGTACCAACGGTTATATCTGAAATGTTGGGTACCAACGTTATTATTTGGTCACTTTCTGGGTACCAAACATTAAATAGCCCTTTCCCTTTTGAGTATGAACTTTTCACCTTCTGTCTCACAAGAGTTGATAGAAGCTGCATCTGAAGATATAACAAGGGATGAAGATACAATAGTCGTCGTTCTGAAACTGTTAAGGTGATCAATAAGTTTATTGGTCTTCCTTTGTAACCATTTAGCATATTTTACTTTCTTTTTGAAGATTGTGCAATTGCTAAAGGTATGACAATTTATTTTACAGAATAAGCAATAAGCGATATTGCTTTCCGGATCGACGAAATCAAACATAGGAGTATCCTCTTGGTTACTTTAAGTTATCGAATCTGCAGAATTAGATACAGTATTACCAGATACAACGGCAGTAAATGCCAGGTTCGAATCCTCCTCACTCATCATCAGTCTCATACGCATCCGAAGATTCATCCAATGTTACTGCCAGGGCTCGCGTACCAGTGTCTTTTCTGGTATTTGGACATTCTTTCGAATAATGACCGAAAAATTTACACGTAAAGCATTGAGGTTGGTCATCACTGTCCTCCTTTGACTCAAAATACTATTCAGTTACAGCAACAAACTTTTGAGTTTCAGCAAAATACGAGTAAGACTTTGCAGACCAACTCTAGAGATATTTCGGATTTAAAGATCCAGATGGGTAGAATAGCTGAGTCATTAGGGGAAAGAGACAAAGGCAAGTTTCCTAGTCAAACACAAACCAATCCTAGAGGAGTTCATGAAGTAACTCTAAATGGTGAGAAATCATCAAATGTCCATGTAAATGCGATAACAACCCTTAGGAATGGAAAAGTTGTAGACAATAAGGTAGCTATGCCTGATGTGGTTCAATCTTCCAAACCGGTAACTGAGCCAGTAGTTGAAAAGCCTGACGTCATTCCTGATAAACCCAAGTTTGATCCCAAGGCCCCGTACCCACAGGTGTTAGTTCCTTCAAGGAAGGAATCGAATTTCAATGATATTTTGGAGGTTTTTAGGCATATAAATATCAACCTCCCCTTGTTAGATGTGATTAGGCAGATCCCTGCTTATGCTAAGTTCCTTAAGGACCTTTTAACCCGAAAGCGAAAGCTTAGTGTGCAGAAGAAGGCCTTTTTAGCAAGGCATGTGAGTTCAATCATCCAGAACAAAACTGTTCCTAAATATAAAGACCCAGGATGCCCTACCATTTCCTGTATGATAGGTAATCACAAGGTCGATAGAGCCCTGATTGACTTAGGAGCCAGTGTGAACTTGCTCCCATACCATGTCTATGCCCAGCTTGGACTTGGTGAGTTGGAACCGACAAAGATGACCTTACAGTTAGCTGATAGGTCTGTGAAAATCCCTCGTGGTATTGTCAAAGATGTTCTTATAGAGGTTGATAGGTTCATTTATCCAGTGGATTTTGTTGTCCTAGATACCCAGCCTGTCCCAGACCCAGAAAACCAGATTCCTGTGATTTTGGGTCGAACATTCCTAGCTACAGCCAATGCAGTCATAAACTGTATAAGTGGCTTGATGACTTTGTCTTTCGGAAATATGACTACTGAGCTGAATATTTTTAATACTATGAAGCAATCCTCTGATCTAGATGACACATTCATAGAAGAAGTGAATATGATTAATACTTTAGTTCATGATGATCTTTTACCAGAGGATATGTGCAACAACCTATTATGTGAGTCTGATGAACTTATACAGAGGAATCAATGTCCTTTACCTGGTGTCAGTGAGAATCCATTATGTGGTTTTGATGATGATGTTTTTTCCGACCAGTCAGTAGGAGAAGCTCTTGAGTATTTTTCTGACTCCAAAGACCCTGAAATTCTAGCAATAGTTCAAGGTCTGTCCGAGAGATTACCCTAAGTTTGGGGGTAGTGATGATGTTTCTGATCGTCACCTATCCCTACAAAAAGTCCCTCACTTGGGGCTCGAACCTTGTGCATATACGGTCTTACTTGAGTCTCTGACTCCACAACCTGATCCCCCTGATATTTCTCATGAGGAGATTGATCTTTTAGAGACCCCTCCCTTGGTGGATTATTTTTATTTAGACCCTCTTGAAGAGCATGAAAGGACAACCCATATAGACTTTGTTGTCTCGTTGATCCTGACACTAGATAAGGTTGTGTTTAGTTTAGTCATTTTCTTGGCCCAGTGTATTAGTCTTATTTGTGAGTCCAAATTATTTTGTTTCGAGGATCCATTATTCTTTCGGATATTGATATATGACTTACAGAGGTGAAAAACCATTTTACGGTTTCCAATGTTTGGCTGAAGACTTAAAACTTAGCACTTGTGGGAGGTATCCCATGTCTTTGGTATGATATCCGTCTTTCCTTTTTGAGCAGTAATGAGGGTATTGTCCAACTCTGAGTGTGGGGGTAGGTGACCCTTTCCTCTACGATGTGCAAGGATTGTGTACGTGTTTCAGGTACTATCTTTCCAACTTCTTTTGCTGAGTTCTCTTGAATTAACTTTTTGGTATTGCACTTTAAACATTGAGGACAATGTTAGATTTAAGTTGGGGGGTAGGAAATTGAAAAATTTGTATGTTGTATGTTTGTAAATAAGACTCTAAATTCGAGAAACTTGTGAATTATTGAGGACGAACACTGATCATTCTAGGTAGATGGAAACGTTAACTCTTCAACTATAGGGATTGGTGGGCCCACGAATGGTTATTCATGTTTGAACGCATAACTCAGGTGTTAGAAATAACATGATGATCTCTTCTCTGTTAGGAACTTTATGTAACTATGCCTCGGAATAAGTCGTAATCATATTGCTTTCTTTTTAATTTTGCATTTTTTTTCTCGAAGTAATTTGGTGGGGCCCATAATCGACTTGTTATCGCTGCTAGATGATGGTTTTGAGATACTTAAATAAATTTAAAAAAAATCGAAAAAAAAAAATTGAAATTTTTTTTTTTGAAAAATTGAAGAAAAAAGAGACCGACCAATTGACCTACCGGATTCGACCTGCTGGGGCCCTTGTATATACCAGTGGGTTGATATGTAAATATGAATAAAGACCGACCAGATCAGCCATTGGTACACTGTAATATATCTGTGGTTGATGTAGATTTGGAGACCTCCACCCTTATACATATCGGTTAAAAATAAAATATTAAAGTTAAAAGTTCAAACCAAAATCTCACTCCATATGATTCACTAAAGCACTGATTTTCAGACATATGTGGGAAACACCAGGCACTTTTATAGCATACCGCACCATCACTATTCCATCCATCTTCTATAATCTACCATCAGTAATTTGAGTTGATTAATTCTGAGTCATTTTAGCATCGATTGTACGAAACAGTTTAGAGATCATCTGAGTAGAGTTGTGAATCATATATGAATGTCCATGGATACAGAAGGCTAAATGATTATGATATCTGAAGAGCCACCGTATGCCAACTAAGTAGGTTGTTTAGTGTCTTTCCTCAATCGTTCACAAGTAGCTAGGGTTTGGAGTCAGGTTTTGTGGGTATACCTCTAGTTAAGTAAGCCCTCACGAGACAAAACTCGTCCTCTGTAGACGTACAGAGGTTTAACGGCATGTTGCATGTGCTAAGTGCAGCCGCGATTCCTGCGACAGTGAGTTAGGATTTTATTTTATTTTCTTTTGTTATTTTGTTTGCTAAGAGACTAGCAAAGTCTAAGTGTGGGGGAATTTGATAGGTGTCTAAAAACACCTCTCTAATATATTTATTAATTACACTTTCTTTGCTATTTTTCATATAAAAGGTGCATTTTACCCTTTTGTTTGTGTTTTGTAGTGATTTGGAATGAAAGGAGAAAAAGGTGTCAAAGTATTACTAAGGGGCGGCCAGAGTGCTAAAGGGTGACCTGGACACGTGGGGGAACGCTGGTTGGCTGAGATGGTGTCTGGCGGCTGTGAGACAGAAGCAATGATTGGAGACAGGTTTTGTCGGCGGCTGGGAGCTGCTGGGTATGACGCGTGGCAGCTGCTGAAGAGAGAGAAACACGGACGTCGAGGAGAAGAAGCCACACGTGGCGAGCAGGGAGTGGAAGAGATGACGTAGGAGTTGGTCGGTGGCGAATGAAAGCTGGACACGTGGCGAGGCGGGACCCTCCTGGTCGGTGGCAGCTGATGTTGCTTTTCTTTGATGCATTCCAGTACATCAAACTCGATAAACCTTTACCCTAAGATGCTGCCACGTATACCTAATTTTCTATGGACCGTTGATCTTCTCTGAAACACTCTATTATGTTGTTACGCTTTACATCATAGCCTATTTCTATTCCTTATCTAACTTTACACGAATTCTTTAGGTATTTTTGGAGAATAAGGTTTTTCTTCCCTATATATACTTTGCTACAGCCAACTTTTTGGCTATCTTTTGTTTAGCCAACTTTGGAGAAAATCAATTATATTCTATTCTTCTTCTTTATTCTTGATTTTTATTATTAAATATTATATCAATGAAGATGAAGTGTTTTGGTGCAACAATGAGTAGCTAAATTCTCCATAACTGAGGCAAAGGAGGAAACCAATATCATGTTCTTGAGGTAACAATTTTAATTAATCTTATTTGACTGTTTTAATTGATTATATTATTTCTTAATTAATTGTTAATTTACTTGATGAATCATGCTTAGTTAAATCTTTTGATGTTTCATGCTTTTAAATATAATTAATATTTGGGATTAATACTTTGGCAAAAATAAGAGTCATATATATTTGTGCTAGAAATAATTAGGATTATTATATTTGTGATTAATTGAACATGATTTGGTGAAATCCGGAGTCTCAGTTAATTTTAATATTGGTATAAAAAATCGTCATTTAATCTTGTTTTAATTTATTTAATTTTTATTCAATCTTTCACAAACAAAATCAACTTTTAAAACAACCCAATTTCTTCTAAACTGATTTTGATTCGATTTTAGGTTTAGAATTCTTCACAACTCCCCGAGAACGAACATTTAAAATACCACATCATCTAGCCAGGGCTGGATGTAAGTATGATGCACAATACTATGGCCTTGTCCTTTGGCCAAGGTCCTAGATAGCGTGATGGCATGATGGCTTAGGAATGGCGCCATGGGATGCAGAGTGGCCTTGTCCTTTGGGCAAGCATGTGCATGGCGTCATGGGATGCGGGTGCTAGGCATGGCGCCATGGGATGTAGGCGCTGGGTATGGCGCCATAGGAGGATGGCATGACGCCATGGAGTGTAGACGCTAGGCATGGCGCCATAGAGGGATGACATGGCGCCATGGGATGGCGTAATAGGTGGGATGGTGCCATGGGATGAGTGTATGGCGCCATGGCCTTGGTCTTTGGCCAAGGCTTAGCTTTTAGACGTCAGGGATGGTGCCATGGGATGAGAGGGATGGCGCCATGGCCTTGGTCTTTGGCCAAGGCTTAGCTTTTAGACGCCATGGAGGGCGTAATGTTTTCTTTTCTGGCCAGGGTCTATGCCTTTGGCCAGAACGAGTTTCGTGTCCATGGTCATGCTTGGTCCATGACTTTTATCACTTCTTGTGACGTATCTGGTCATAATCTTTGACCATAGTATTTTACGCTGCGCTGTCCTTTAGCTATGGCGTATTAGGTGACCTGTCTAGGCACTTTGAGCTGCTTTGCATATTACTCAAAGTAATGACCTGTTTAGGTGCGTTTAAGCTATTTCAGTTGTTCGTATATTGCTCAGGAAGCTCTGGACAATGCCTAGAGTCGTGATTCATCTGAGACTTTATTAAGACTCGAGAATTGAGTCATATTTCAAGAGGAAATCCGTCTCTTTCAATCTTCCACCATGGCACCAGTGAGTAATTTAGCTCCTATGTTGAGAAATTCGAGGCTATTTCGATATCAACAAATGGCGGCTTTGTGTATTGGTGGGTTATTCGGCTCTGCACTATGATGTTATTCTCTCTACTCGGGAGTGTTTTGAGAGAATCTATATGAGCATATTTAGCTTACAGAACGGGTTGCACTATGAGCCATGCCTGAATAGGCAATCGCCTTTTGGCGATACATATTAGAGAGACATTTTACATCTTTATCCCTATCTGATTTTTCACCATCTACACACTTGTATTTGAATGTCATTTGAATTTGAGTTTCATTTGATTTTTATTTGACTGTCATTTGAATTTATGAATTTGAATTTGAGTTTCATTTCAGGGTAATTAGAATGTCATTTGGGTGAGACAGATGGATTCAGCTTCTGACTGAAAGAATTCAGCCAAAGCTGATTCCATTTTTTTTTTATATTCAAATTCAAGGATACGACTCGCCCTAACAGTCGTTACAATATTACCGTTAATGGGCGTCGTTTTTTTGCCACCCCAGCAAAGGGTGGTATAAAAATAACACGGTGTGGATATGTCCCTTTATACCACTGACCAAATCCGTTGTATTTGCCTGTTATACTACATACCTCGACGGGCGTAAATCGACATATTTCCATTAGCGTACCATGATTGTACGACCTGATTGGCTCATATCAAGCTCTTAAATGATACTTTCTTCTTCTTCCTGAGAAACAACAGAATTACCAAGTACCTTTCATTCTCGTCCATTCTCTTGACACCCAAATTGTTAATAATATTATTGCAGGTTGTGGGTGATAAGTTCTTGCTGAAACTTACTGCACTTTTCTGATAATTTATGAGTTGTCCTGAACAGCTACTGAAGTCATCAAGAATCCTATGTAGGTTAGAAATATTCTTTTCATCAGCCTTAATGAACATCAAGCAGTCATCCGCTAATAGAAGATGACTTATACATGGAGCATTCCTTGCGATTTTTACCCCCTGGATTTCTTTATTTAGTTCACCTGCAGATATAGCTCTTGAAAGAGCTTCCATAGCTATAATGAACAAGTATGGGTAAATAGGGTCCCCCTGTCGGATTCCTCCAGAAGGATGAAAAGAAGGGCAGTCAGCTTCATTCAGAATTATTGATATTTCCGTTGTGCTTATATATTGATGTATAAGAGAACACCATCTATCTGAGAATCCCATAGCTTGCATGACATCCATAATAAAGCTCCATTCAAAACTGTCAAAGGCTTTACTCATGTCGAGCTTTAGAGCTAGATAACCTGCACCATTCACATTAATAGTTCGTTTAAGTTTCTATATGACTTCGTGTGCCAAAGAGATATTGTCGGTGATTAGCCTCCCTGGAACATATGAAGATTGAAACAGTGACATGACTTTATCAAGAACCAACTTCAGCCTTCCTGCCATTAATTTTGAGATAATTTTGTACGAGGTGTTGCATAATGCGATCTGTCTATAGTCAACTGCTTTAGAGGGTACTTTGACCTTTGGAATAAGCCGTAGTCTAGTTTGATTCATCTTCTTGTTGAGAAAACCATTTGTAAAGAAACTTTTAACATAACCCACTACATCTTCTTTTATTATATCCCAATTTGTCTAATAAAAGCCAAGTGGGAATCCGCTAATTCCTGATGCTTTACATGCCTCCATACTTTTTAAGGTATATAGGATCTCTTGCTCGGTTGGGATACTTGTGAGCGTAGAATTTTCAGCTTCAGTGATTACTGCTGGAATGTTACTAAAAAAAGGGATTATGTTGTGGGTTTGATATACTGCTGACATTCATGAAATGGCTTGTCAATAACTGTTGCAAACTATCTCTATCAGAGCACCAAGAACTATCCTCCACCTGAAGTGAGTCTATCCGGTTATGAGCTCTTCTTCTGTTTTCATTGGCATGATGCATCTTAGAGTTTTTATCCGCATCATTGAAAATGTAGTCATTAGCTTTTTGTTTCCAAAATCATGCTTGATATTTTTCCAGTACTCCAGCTCACTTTCTATCTTCTGAACTTCAACGGTAAGATGAACCTCCCCTTGCTTTTGTAGGCTTTCCAGTTGATTTATGTTACAAAGGTCTGCTTATTCCATTCAGCTAATATTCTTCTGGTAGTACACAGTCTGTGATCAAATTGGTGAGCAACTGAACCTGCAGTGTCAGCCTTCCATGCAGCCATAATTCGTTCTTTACAAGATGGATTATGCAACCAACATCCAATTTTTTTTGCAGTTCTTATAAGGAATGTAAACATGGTTATAGAGATTGAGCAGTATGGGTGTATGATCAGAACCTAGTTGTTCTAAGTGAGTTAAATGCGCATCTGGAAAAGAAATAACCCATTCATTATTAACTAGTGCCCTATCAAGTCTGCTTTTAATCCTACATGTTCCATGTTTATTGCTCGACCAAGTGAATGACTTTCCTTTATGTTAGGGCATTGTCCGGTCAAACCCACTAGCGTTGGTATGTCAAGCTAGTTGTCAGTTTTAGGTGTCAAAATTCAATTCTTGATTTAGCCTACTAGAGTTTAGATTTCGGAAATGGGATATAGACAGAGTAGTAGAGACCTTGAAGACGAAGACTGTGAAT
>JAJJMA010011184.1:0-19975 GCA_023529015.1 Papaver nudicaule | reverse complement strand
CCACTTTCGATCAAACTCAAAACCACCTTCGATCACAAACTTCGCAGCTGTACTACGAGTCACCATCACCAACCTTCGATGGCCCAGCTTCCGATGACTTCGATGACACAGCATCAGCAACCTCAAGGCATCAGACTCGGCTACATCTCTTTAAATATCTCGATCAAAGCACGAAACCAACATCCAAAGCACAATCTTGGCAACAACTGCAACTTTGAAGCTGCAACAGATCACGGGGTATCAGAACACCAATCTTGGCAATCATCACCAACTTCGGATCAGTTCAAGTCACCTGGCCGGGGCAGATACCATCGCGGCAACCAAAGATAATCACTATCGGACCACAGCTCGATGAGTATTTCTAGCCACTCAGGCGGCAGGGGTCTCAAGTTCGAATTACTGCCTGGAAAAACTTCTTACCTTTGATATTTGTTCTTTAATTCTGACGTAAACAATTTCAAACGTATATAGGGACAAACTTCATTTCCCGTATAGATTACAGAATAAAATGTCATTTGTGATGATACAAAACCTACGATCAAAGGATAGGTATATTAAGGTTAGGAGAAACATGTTACCAGCAGCATGCATTAAGGAACCACCATTTACTGATAAGTCTCATTTCTCACATTGGCTAGTGAACGATTCATACAGTTAGCATTATTTTGGGAGGTGCCCATCAAAATCACACTATAATTAATTAAGATTCATATATATATGGTCTTATGAAAGATTAACGAAGATGCCATAAGAAAATATCCATGAAAGACTACGTACGAATCATTAACATCTTAAGCAAAGACGCTGAATTTTTATAACTCTTACTCACTTTATTCTTAAGATACAGGTACATGCAATGATTTTAATAAAGTATCGAACTACAATAACCTCGAATGGAGTCACAACCAAAGTCTTACCAACAGGGAGCATTAGACGCAGCTCAAACCTTGACGTCAACCGAAATCATCAAGTGCAATCATTTAGCAAAAATAGAATAATGCAATGCATGAACAAGGACCAAGAAGAATATTCGAACCAATTCGAACATAACAGTAAAGAACCACATCGGGAAAAAATATCGTGTCAGCAATATTGGGCTATCCAGCTCAGAGTACAAAGCAATTTCTTCGGAACAAGTCTCTATGCCAAGTCACCAAAAGGGAGAATTTCCAACACTTCTTTTGATATTCTAAAAGTCTTTAAATGTTCATGCACCTCACATGCTTAGAATAACGTTCAAGCAAGTCGTACGTTAGGCCATGACGCCATTATATACAAGTCACTTAGCAAATAATGTATGAAGTCATAGATTTCCTCCTCGTAACATGCTAGATTCTTTAAAAAAAAAAAAAAAAAAGGATTGCGCAACTACATGGCTAGCCATGATGGAAACGTTGTAGTTGGGGATTTTCTTTTCCATAGGATAGGAGTTGTACTTCAAAAAGGGATTGGAGCTCAGCTTGTTGCCAGGCTCCCATCCAATTCTTGTAAGCTTCTTTCAGTTGATGATGATTAATAAAAGTTATTATTTAAAAAAAAAAAAAAAAGTCGATTCGCCTCCTCCCACCTCGAGGGGCATCAATATCGAAGTTCTACTTATCGAAGTTCCAAACTAAAATTATATCCTGAATTAGGAGTTCTACTTATATTAGTTTCTCTCTAAAAATCGATCAAATCGTCTCCTCCCACCTCGAGGGGCGTGAATATCGAAAAAAGATTATTAGCTTCGGATTAAGAGAAATAATGCAATTATAAAGTTTTAGGCACATACCAAAATAAATGAGATCGAACCATCTCCTTCCACCTTGAAGGGATGGGGCATCAAATGATTATGTTTAAAATCAAACCACCTCTTTCTACCTCGAAGGAGTGGGGGTATCGAGTATATTTATACAACATCAAGCAATAAGTCTCCAATTAGCATTTTTATGCCTTAAATTTATTAAGTCTCCTCTCGATACAATATATCACATTACGAAAAAAGCATACTTGTCACATTATGACACATTCGAATCTCCTTAGCTTTATACAATCTTCGATTTCGCACACTATTATGTTATAAACAAACATCTCGGTGCAACCTCCAAATCCTCCTCGGTGAGGCAAAGTCCTACATGATTAGGCACATCTCCTAAGGCTTTAACGCCATGAAAACGAACAGGCCATGATGCCTAAATAAGACAATCTAGTTGATCAGAATTCAGTTATGGCAGCGAGGAAAACTTCGAAAAACACGGGAAACTCGCCAGCATCAACAACTCAAGTCTTGATGGCTTCGACTACACCTTCGATCAAGTCCATCCACTCCTCGATGGCTACACAGCGTATCCTCCACGAAACAACTTCAACCATTATGATCCTCACCTTCGATGGTTATATACACTCAACATAGATGACCCATTTTATATAACCCATACATTTTACCTCTCGACGGTCAATATGTATCAAGGAAGCACCACTAAATTAGCATTCTGCATGAGGGAACAACCAAGTTCAAACATCGAGCAACTTTCTTCTCGGAGCATCAACCAACCTTGTTCTCGGAGTTACTACAGCTCGCAGCCGCCATCCGACAAATTCCACTTCGATCCAAAGACACCAACAGTCCTGCTTCGGAGCACTACTCAACCACTACCATCTCGGAAGCAAAAACTGTGTACAACGAAGAAACTTCGATGCTTTAAACATCAGCTATCTCGGACCAAACTCTACTTCGATGCCTCACTTCGGCAACATCATCCTCGAAGAAACCCATCGAAGATATCAACTGATCTCAATCTCATCTCGGAAGCAATCTCGGAGAAGCCATCTCGGAAGCCACCTCGGATGCAACTTCGATAACTATATTTACTCACCTTCGATACTCAAAGCCGATGCTTATCTCGGAGACAACTAGCTAAGTACATAATCCTGGAGTCATCATCATCACTCAGCAGTATAACAACAACGAAGAAACTTCGGCGCCTCAACATCAGTAACCTCGGAGTGCCAGTTCAGCTGATAACCAAACAGCTTCGCCAACCTACCTTCGATCCTGATAACCAATCCATCTCGTTGAAGTAGCGTCTCCATAGCAATTCCGGTGGCAAAGAATGGCAAGACTAATTTGATTGGGGAACGAACTCAACTTCGTGGATCAGCAAAAGCACAGTAATGCAATTCGCTGAAGGAAGCAAACCCAAAAGAAAGTATTTTATTAACAACTATCATTTCATCAGCAAAACAAATATTAGCAAATTTTCAGCGTTCTCGGGACAGTCAACATGCATCGATAGCTCGAAGCAGCAATTACATCAACCTCGGATAAGCAAGCTCCGACCACAACAAAGTCCTACTTGCTTAGGCACATCTCCTAAGGCTCTGACGCCATCAAAGAGAACAGGCCATGACGCCATATCTTCCCCAGTGCCTCGTCGCAAAAACAAAAAGGCTGTCACGCCGAGGCAAAAAACGCCAATAAAAAGGCTGAAACGCCAAGGCAAAAAACGCCAACAATAAAAAGGCTGTAACGCCAAGGTAAAAAACGCCAAAAAAATTAAAAGTCCTCCAATAGCAGGCACAGAGCTGATGTACATGTAGTCGTAAGGGCCCTACGATCTATATGGCACAGTCCTCTACCCACAAGACACCCCGTTAGCGGTGGGTACTTTGCATCAAAGCTATATAAGCCGAGACGCATTTGAACCCACTACCATACGACCTCTCTTTTGAGGCGTCGAGGGGACGATAAATGGGATTAACATCTACCTTTAGAGGTGGATGGAACCCTGAGGCAGCTAATTAGCTTACATTCACGGGAATGGCAAGCGAGTTACGCAGCCGAGGGACCTCCTCCAAAAATCAAGCACAGCCTTGAGGAGGGGCTAGCGAAAAAAGAAGAGTTGAACTCCAGGCCGCGATAGGAGAACAGTACCATGTCTAAGCTTCAGCCTTGACCGGCACTCCCCCATTGTGCTACTTTATTATCGAGACACATAGTGGCTACCCACCATAAGTTTCCTACTCTACTTGGGATAAATGGGTTATCTAAACACCACCATGTTCTCTCGGAGATACTTCGTATCTTCGATACCCACCCAACGTACTAAGGCAAAACGGGTGCTTATGGTCTCGATAGCCAGTGTTTTGCTTGAAACCAGCGCGAGTAGCTCAAAGCCTTTGGGAAGGGTGATCCTTACGCCCCCACTAGCTTGGTTTACTGCCTCCCACATCGAAGTAAGCCCTGAAGTTGCGCTTTAAGTACCCTTAAGAGCCTAGAATTTGCAAGGTAAACTTCGTGCCTGATCACGAGTTACCAGGCAAGCAATACATCGAAGAAAAGCATGACTCGATCATGAAAAAGAAAAAAAAAACTTCATTGAAGAAATGAATCAAAATATACTTTATCAAAGAATGAATTGACAATACTCTTACCTTCATTACAGGATGAATCAAAATATTCTGCAGGATGGCTCGAAGTACAAATGAATCGAAATACAAAAAGATGCAAGGCAGGGGCACAAACAAATCACAAAGATATTACCTTGAAGTACTCATTAAAGCATCAAACAGGGGGATACACTAAGGTTTCTTCGCTAAGATCTAATGGGTTTTAAAATTGGCTTCGCTTTCAAGAACGCTCGAAGAAGGCTATACATAAATGAACTTGGCTAAGGACCCACTCATAGACCGCAACGCCATGATACAAGTCAGCAAGGCAAAGTGATAGCAATCTTCATTCACCAAGGAGAATGGCATCCTTCGTTTCACAATGGAGAGCCACAAAGTCAACACACCGAAGCAATAACTGGAGCAAAACAAAGAAGGCAGGGGCACAACCATAGGATACAACCTCCTCGTACAACAAATTCACTTTGTGGATGGTACACTTCGGGATGAAACAATCCTTTTGCTTCCCAAAAGTTCAATTTCTTCACTTTCGAAAGCAAAAGGGGGGCAACCATACAAGGGAATCTCGCATGAAAATTTTTCAAAGCTCATTTCTTCAACAACATATCAAGCAACAACAACGACACCAAACAAACTCAAGAAGCCGTCTAAGAACTTCACGCAAGAGTAGGAGCAAGTACTCATACTCGAAAAACATTTTGTACTCTTCCGTTCAGTTCCTTCGACAACAATGGAAAGCCAAAAACTCATCTCGCTCGAAAGATAGTCCGAAGGAAGAAAATATCACAACAAAAGAAACACCTCGACAACATCTCGGCTACCACCCTTCGAACTAGTTGCAATAATGAAGCAATCATCTGTTTACATCGAAGTACACCAACGAAGCTCATCTCAAAATTCAAAGGATTCATGAAGTAACCATTCATCATCGACGAAGCCCAGTTATGAAGCACCGAAGTCAATCCGTGGCATTTATCTCCTTTGAGAAAAGAATAGCAATCAACTCAATCAAGCATACTTAACAACTCGATAAAGACGTAAATATTATAAGTTCGAAGCTAGTGAAGAAAGTCAGAGCACCGAAGCTAAGAAGACGGAAGGATACAACACAAGTCAGCACACTCCAGGATCCTCGCAAGTCCACGTGTCTCATACCATCAATTATGACAAGAAGAATTTGCTAACAGATTAATCTTCAAAACATCCATTAGCAAAGGAGCAAACTGTGGGGGCATAATTCGGACGATCCACGTGTCATTATCCTAGAAGAAGAACAAGACATCACTTTATGAACGCGAAGAGAGTCGAAGACTAAGACTACGAACCATGGACCACCACCCGAAGATGTCGTCTTGATCCACCAATCCGTCCGAAGTAGCTACCCATCTCAGTACCCAAGCTCCTCTCGAGGAATATACCAAGACCGAAGAAGAAGTCTGCCGAAGAGATAAACCGACATACGAGAGCCGAAGTCACTTGAAGACGAGGCGCACCGAAGACCTACTTTACTTGGTAGCTAAGATAATGGCACTTATGTAATTATCATGTAAATTTCCTCTATATAAAGGAAATATCTCCTAGGAGAGGGGGGATCTTCTCTGAGACTTTCTCTCTCTACCTCCTTCTCTTCTACTCATCTTCTTCCCCAAAAACTAGATCTAGAACTCTTCTTTAATGGAGATTTAGGTAATCAAACACCAAGAAAGTAATAAATTCATGATATGGGTTGCATCCATTGCACCTTGTATCTTCTCCTTACCTTTGTACCTTGATTATTTGATTAGGGTTCATACTTGTGATTCAAATATCTAATGGCTGTTGGGTGTGAAGTCTATATGCAGATTTTACACACGCACATATACCATCAGAAATATAATGCGGAAAGTAAAAGCACACAAGACACCAGAACATTTTTTTAACGAGAAAACTTCCTTGCAGAAAAACCTCGGGACCTCGTCCAGATTGAACACCGCCCAGTACAAACTGACTACAAACACTAGCCTACTATAAGACTTCGGTCTGGGATGTAGCAGAGACCAACTCAAGCCCTCCAAGCGAATTGGCTATTGTCGCCTTCCTTACGTCTCTAGACCCCCCACAGATCGTCACGCACTTGATTCCCCCAGTTGACGTCCTTTACAGGCCTAGGAGTTGCTTTGACCGATGCCAAAGGCTTGTGTCAGCAATACTGGTTTTTCAACCTAATTGGTGACGTATGGTGTAACTGTCCTCTATCAGTTTACCACACACAAGATGACTTCCTTCGGATTGTTAAATCCAGGTCATACGGAAATCTACTTCACAAATCGGGGCTGACACGCAAATCAAGTAAGCAATGCCCAATTCGTATCTACCTCAGTTATACACGAAGAATCACTTAAGAAACTTGTATAACTGGAGCTAACTAGGTCTTACAACACCGAGTGCAGCCGTGCGTTGCTACCTTTCCAACCTTGTTGAGTAACGTATCAGTTCTTGAATAGCCGTATATCAAAAGAGACGGACTTTAGAATAGACAAGAACGTGATCATGTTACCAAGGTTACAGGTTAATCCGATTTCAACCAAAGATGGTTTCAATCTCCTACCTGTGCTTCCCAACTCTCAAGAGAAGTCTTTATAGTCGTAGGGAGTTCCCAGAGGAGCTGCAACCTATAGAGGATGACTATACCACAACAAGCGTTCACCGAAGTGAAAAGAGTTTACGTTACCTTCCCTAAGGACCTTCACGTATGCTTGATGCTTTCGGTATTTGTCCATAGACACCTCTATTTATAGCACTCAATAAGATAGGTTTCTTTGGAATAAAGCAATCAATTACTTGTCCCACAAGTTAGGGAAACCCTAAACTTGGCAACCAAGTAATAGAGATTAATCTCAATTGGAATTATTTTTATCATTATCTGCCAAGTGTTTTGTTATCTCAAAAACACTTCAAGATAGAAATCCAACAGACCAGAGATAATCTTATCTTATTGACTCATTGAGGATCGTTAGATGGAACACAAAAGAGTTTATGTTTTACACAAGTCCATCTAAGAGATAAAGGAGTTTGGAATTTCACTCAGAGTGAAATTCTAAGAGAATCTTCACTAAATCCGACACCAGCAAGATGACTATCGTCAGGTTCACGTACTGGTACGCGAATAAAATAGCCATCTCGAACTCAGGGAATTCCGAGTTTCTGGTACGCAAACCGGTTCGTGAACCGTGCACCTGTCAGATTTCGTCAAATCTGGATTCCGCTGGAAGTACTGGGCTGAGCCAGAACTTAGACGTGTGTACGTCCTCAGCTGTGATCCATGGACTCTTTGCTCAAGAGTACTCCTTTAGATTCATCCATATCCAACTAACAGTTTGCAAGCAAACCATTGCAATGGACACATGGCACCGAATCTATCTCATTCATTCTTGTACTCACAGTATTTGTGGGATCAAACACTGGTCATGACACAAGGCCATGTTACACAAGGCCATGTTACACAAAATACGATCTCAATCGCTATTATCACTACTTAAGTAGTCGACTATATTTCGAAAGAATAGATGAAGTAGAAATAGAAGAATATCCATAAAGTCATAATTCCTACTAACCTTTTGTCGATGAAGAATAATTGATGTCTTCTTTGTCTTCACATTCTTCGTCTTCAAGGTCTCTACTACTTTGTCTATATCCCAATTCCGAAATCTAAACTCTAGTAGGCTAAATCAAGAATTGATTTTTGACACCTAAAACTGACAACTAGCTTGACATACCAACGCTAGTGGGTTTGACCGGACAATGCCCTAACACCTAATATTGTATTAGTGGTGCCTAAGTCTTTTATATCAAGGTTCTCATTCAACAGTTTCTTAGTGGAGTTAATCTCATCTATGTTTGTATCAAGCATATCATACAAGCATACAAATACACAGGCTTCCGAAACAAGTTTGGTGTAGACACACTTGTCAGACTCATAATTTTTTAAAACCACTAGATATTATCACATGAACAAATTTTTCATGTCATTATTTAAGTGCTTGTTCAAACTAAATTTTTTTTAATTAGTTTACACACTTTTTCATAACCTTTAATTACATAGCCCTCAGGTTGATTCATGCAAATTTCTTTATCTAGTTCACTATGTCGAAATGTTGTCTTTTTTTTATCCATATGATGCAACCCTAAGTTGTAAACAACATCTACATTAATTGACATCCTAAAGGAATTAAGTGATTCTAGTCATTGGTGAGTATGTGTTAAAGAAATTTACATCTACTTTATGTTTTTAGCCTTTAGCTACCAACCTACCTCTTATAGGTTCTACATACGCTTCGTCTTCCTCTAAAGGTAACGACTGACTGGTTGAAGGCACATATAGGGTATCATCTAAACATTCGAAAGTGACAAAAATTTGATTGTGGAGCATTCGAATGGCTAGATTCAGCCATTGATCACGTAAGGCTGGTCAATTCTTATGGGTTCGAATCTCCAAAGCAGTATACGAATCATAGTTGTTACACATGTGGAGAGAATGATCACTGGTCTAACAAATGTCCAAATTGTAAGCCAAAGATGGAACATGGAGGTTCTAGTACAACTCATGAAGCCAAAAAAGCATGATTGGGATGAGATAAGGATTAAGTTTAAAAGAACCTTGTAATTTCAATGGCAAACATCAAAAAAAAAAAAAAACATTCACCGTTTTCAGAACAAGGTTATTATAAAACCACAGTGGTAGAATGACCGGATGTATTAAAACTTATTTAAAAGTAAATGAAATTTAAGTACTTTAGTAGTTTGATCGCAGTTAGCCGTTCTTGCTTTATAATATACGATCACCCAACATTTCATAAATATTTAACATCTCTAAAAAAAAACCAGGAACATGGAGTATACCATACATAAAAGCGGGGCTAATCAGAATAGGTCTCATAGTATCTCCATAATGCTTTCAGAATTGTCTGCACCGCCACAGAAGTTGTTTTATCCTACCTCTCACTTCTTGGACCGTACGTACTTGTTCGTCGCCGGCAATGCGTGAATATTCACGTAACACACTCGACCAGAAGTTTGGATAACAAATGTTGTTGCGAGTTGCAGGCGCGTCCCAGATTCTGCAAAAACATGAAACCAAATGAATGTCTTGCTGAGCAGTAAAATATCCATCCATTGTATGTTTTTTAAAATTGTATCTTTTCTTGCACTTCCTTTTCGTATACAACTCATTTATAGGGAGGATGGTCTAATTTTTTAACAACAAAAAAAATCAAAACTAAGATTTTGCTACAATTGAACGATAAGGAAACAGTGCGATGATAATGAGGAGAATTGAAAACAACAATATGGATATAGTGTAATAGTGAACGGATGAAGTAGCAAATCTAAAAAACCGCTACATACCAAATAAGATTCCAGCAAACCCCATCCACCCGATTGAAATAACATCAGTTGGTGTTTCTAATTTCAATGGCTCAAATTAAAGCGAGAGAATCTATATCGCCTGGGCGACACTCCCCACTCACTAAGCAAAGTATAAGCCAAACTTCCAAGTCTGCTAAGGGTTACCTTACAGTCATGAAATTACCTTGGCCTTCCTATGTTATTAGGCCTCTTCCTATGGGACACAAATAACACAAATTAAGAGTGTTTTGTCACACTATGGACCCAGCAAACACCCTAAACGACCTTGCAAAGTTGCAAATTTGCAACTTTGCAACGTCAGACAGAAATAATACCGTCGTTGGAAATTCCATCGACAGATACAAATTCCATCGACATCGATGGAATTTCTGTCGTAGATACTATTTCTGTCGACAAGATTAGGGTCATCCAACGGCCTATATTTCACTCCCCAATCCTATATAAACTCAAACTTGGTCTTCACTTCATTCACTCGCAACTTCGTTCGATATTTCTCAAGTATTCTCTCGATTTCATCTGATAAATCTATTTTTTTCGTAATGTCAAATCCATCATCTTCCCAAGCCACTCTATCATCAGATTCACCTCCACCATCTTCTCCTCCAAACTTTATTTTACTCGGTACTCCTCCGGCATCACCTAAATTTCGAAGCATAACGGCAAAATTAGTCCATAACTACTACTACACTGAACCTTCATCGAAACCTCCTCCTTTATTCACTCCTCCTCCATTTAAGAGATTATATCCTACTCCTCCTAGACACTGTGGTAACCCAACAGTTAAGAGATGAAAATCTTCCACAACTTTCGCCATCTAAAAAAAAAACTGCACCGAAAAAACAAGCAAATCCTCTAGATTCATTACCAGATGCACCTAAACCTCGTCCTAAGTTTACGTGGAATGAAGATTTATGTCTTTGTACAAACTATATGATTTTCTATCCGACCCCGAACGATATAAAACGAAATCGGGTTAAAGTAAATGAACCACAGTTGTGGTCTGCTGTCACTGCAGAATTCAAATTAGATAGACGTACTTCCAAAGTTACGCGTGATCTGAATACGCTGTGGTCGCGTTGGAGAAAAATACACCAAAGAGTCCACGAATTTATGCAGATTGGGAGATCGATCAAAGCCCATCATTTTCCGGGAGATACCGATGATGAAAATCATAGCAGGACTTTGAAGGAATGACAACGATGTAAAGGAAAGAAATTCAAATACGAACGACATTACCGTGTCCTAAAAACTTTTATTGTTAATCGTTATGTGAGTTGATGAGAAGAGTTCGTCAAAGATAGTGCCTTATGTTCTGGCCTAACACAATCCTTTATCTTTGGTAAAAGTCGAACTACCGCAACTACGGCCAGCTGACCTTTACCAAGATAAATGACTGTGTTAGGTCAGAACATAATAATGCTTGTTTTACTATGCATTGCACCGATGCAAAACCATCAACGTGACAATGGTAGACGATAAAACAACAAGCTTTGCAAATTTTATCGTCTACCATTGTCATGTGATGATTTTGCTTGTGCAGGATTTGTTCGGCCGGTTCAACGACTTCAGTGCAAGGATTTCAACCCAGGATTGCTTTTTTTTTTTCATCGCATTGATGCCAAAACATAATAAGGTAAAGGTAGGGGAGAAAACAACAAGGATTGCAAGTGTTTTCTCCCGTACCATTACCTATTATGTTTTTGCATGTGCAGGAGGATTTGTTCACGGGCGCATTCAACGACTTCAGTGCAAGGATTTTCAATAGTTACGTGGATAGAAAAGCCGAGTACATCGTTTATTTGAAATTCAAATTACATTACATTACATAATTAAAGCCGATTTTGTTTTTGTAGTTATGTTTATTCTAGCCCACCTAGAAAAATCCTGGTAGACTTTGTCTCAACACGCGGTAGCAACCCCATAATGCAAACACCCTTGGTTGCTCTAAATTATAGAGGGCTGATGCCAAAGCTTCCTGCAGATTTACAAATTAAATTATGAAGTAGCCATAGAAAATCAACAAAATAAATTTAGAATACAAAAAAATACTAATGACTTGTTCTTCATCCCATCCCCATTGTTCTTCGGCGACTTGACGCATGTAATTTCCAAGTATACGACAATCATTCAGGATCCTTCCAATTCCGCCTCTTGTGCCAAACTCGTATGCCTGCCGAAACCTGCATGCCTAAACTCTTGTGCGTCTGGTACATGAACGGAGACGAAAGCATTGATAAGAGCAAGATCATCATCGGTTTTGGTAAACTGCGAATCCATATTGATTTGATTGTTTTAAAAAAAATATGTTTTTTTCGGTAAACTGCGAATCCAACATTCATCGTATTTCTTAGATTTTTTACAGCATCATATTTCTTAGATATTTTACATCATATATTTTCACAAACAAAGGGGCTTGTTCCCTAGGTTCCATGGGAATCTAATACATAAAAATCGACTTGGCGAAGAATCTCTGCCTATCTTCAAACATTGGTTTATCATCTTCGGGAACTTCAGGTTGTTGCTCTCTAACCATCTTTGAACCCTTATTGAATTTTTTCAACTGAAGCAACTTCCATTCGATACGTTCTTTGTATGATTGTCCTAGATTTTTACCAGTTTTAATAATTTGCAAGTTACCTTTCGGTTGCACTTTCATATTTTGTTTGCCCTTTGCTTGAACTTTCAAATTTTCCTTGCCCTTTGCTTGAACCCTTCTAGCTGGAACCTTGACCTCGTTAATTTCCAAAACTTGAATTCTCCTCTGTTTTTTGGATTCCTCTATTTTTTTTGTATCCCTCGCAGTATCTTTTTTCAGCGGCCTCTCTTACAACTCCGGACCAGTCAAGAAATTTGGATGTTTCTCTCATTTTCAAAACAGAGTGAAAAAGAGCAGAAGAGAGTAGAAAAATTTTGGTGTGATTTTTGATTCAAGTTTTACCGCATTTTATAGCGGTAAGTAAATTTCAAAATATTACCGTTGCGTAGATGGAAATTCCATCGACGACAGTTTAACCATCGGTGTCGATGGAATTTCCATCGTCGATGGTTTCCATCGACACCGATGGTAAAACTATCGACACCACTACCCCATTTTAGGTTGCTAGTCCACCTAGAATTGCAAAGGGGCACCTTTTCTAGGTTCCATTGGAACCGGCCTTAAGCGAAACTGTCCAACAACACACCGCCTATTTAAACCCCTGTGAACTTGTACTCCAAAGAGTCTCTAGGGTTTAAGCGGGAGAAATCTTCTTCTTTTTCTTGTCTAGGGTTAGGGTTGGGGCTTTTTGCAAATCTATCATCACAGATTTCTCCATTTAACTCAAGAAATCATGTCTTTCTGGGGTAATCTACTCTCTTCTCCTTACTTATAAGTGATTATATCTAGGAACTGAACTGATATTTGATCTTTGGTTATTTATTTCCAGGTGTTGAAATCAAACCATCAAAACCCTTCACCCTTCACCGTCCTACTGATACTCACCAAGGAAAGCTTCAGATTTCTCAGGTCATATTTATTTTATTTTATTTTCACAATTTTTATTAATCTTTATTACAAAATGAATTTTACCATGTTCTTTTCAAACAAAAAGCTGTTTGGTTTACTGTTTTACTTTGATTTCTAGGCAACATTGGGTGTGGCGGGGGTTTTGGCAAAGAGAAGTGTTGTGCAATGCAACATCGGGAACAAAAGTCCTGTTTTGTTATGTGCACTATTGCCAGACAAGATGGAATCATGTTCTTTAAATCTTCAATTCGACGAGGAAGAGGAAGTCACTTTCTCAGTTCTTGGCCCACGCAGTGTGCATCTTACTGGGTTCTATATGGGGACTGGGAAACGTGACCATGACGATGATTCGTATCCATTTACGTTATATTTTGTTCGAGGTTTGATTGTATGTTATGTGCTTCAATTGTTGTTTGCCTTGACCTTTTGATTTGTAAGTGATTCTTACGGGGAAGATATCGCTGATACTGACAACGAGGACGATCAGTCCGCTGATAATGTAGAGGATGATGATCTTGATGACTTCATTGTTGATGATGATGAGGATATCGAAATGATGCCGCCACCAAAAGGCCGTAATAGTGCACGTAAAGTTACTAACCTTTCTTTAAGTTATAAGAAATTGTGGGTTTTCGATTATGCTTTCTTTGGTTTCTTTGACAGTACAGTTGAGAATAAAATGGAGAGTATTGAGTTCTACATAATGTTTTGGGTTTATAAGATTGTCATTTTTTGCTACCCTCACCGAGTTAGTAACAGATGTATTAGCAATACACTTTACATTTTTAATGAAGAAATGAAAATTCAAAGCCAATTTAAGAAATTAGAGGTTCAATAAAGGCATAATCACATATGATATTCTTGTTGTGTTTTTTATCAAGTTTATTGTGTTTACTTTTTTTTAACATTTGGTTTTGGGTAGCACGTCAAGGATAAGATTTGGTGCATTAGCTAGGTTATTTAAGGTGCTCCATTCATCAGCTGATATTGGTTACCTTCTCTTCTCCCGGCTATGATCGGCAGACTCACTTGCAAAAACTGATTAGGAATGGAATTATGCATCTATAAGTAATAATTTTTATTTTCCAAATATATATGTTTTATGAACTGATTACAGGTTTATCTCACCCTTATGTTTCTATTGACTCTCATACAGTGGTAATTGAGGACTCAGATGATGACGAGATTCCTGCAAATAGGAAAGGGAACCGCAAACGTCTGAAGAAGAAGTACCAAGTAAGCGACTCAGACTCTGATAATGAAGAGCTTGTTGCCAAGGATCACTCTCGTCGCAAGGTTCCCGAGATTGAAGATGAAGATATTGTTCCTATTTCTCATATGATCAACAAAAAAGACACCACTGAGAAGATCGGTAGCAGTGATACTGGCAAAACATCAGAACAGTGAGAAACTTCTTATGCATTTTTATTTTTATCGGTTCATGAAAACGAAAACAGCGCACTAGATCCGTCTACATTAACTTTTATTTTGATGTACCACATGTGCATGTCACAAAATGTCTTTCATGTTATTATCTTGGACTGAAGCTTTTGTTTACTTGGTAAATCAGGTTGTTTAAACCATCAAAAGATTCATCTGTGCCATCTTCTGATGTTGGGCTAGAAAGTGACGTGATGCCCAAGACCAAAAAAAGAAAAAATTGCGTTGACGATGGAGATGCTAAGATTGAAAACATGGTGGGAGTCAAACCTGAGAAGGTGCAACCTGCGGACATGTGAGACTTAATCCGTCTATATATATATATATATATTTGTATGTATGGCTTGTGCATGTCACAAAACGTCTTTCATGCTATTGTTTTTCGCTAAAGCTTTTGTTTACTTGGTGAATCAGGTTGTTTAAGCCATCTAAAGAGGCATCTCTGCCATCTACTGTTACCCGGCTAAAAACTACTTCCAAGAAAAAGCACAGAAGGAATTGTGGTGAAGATGGTGATGCTAAAAACATAGTAGTTGATGGAGTCGAACCTGAGAAGGAGCAACCCACTGACAGTGATGTCAAATCCAAGAAGAAAATCAGAAAGAACAAGGGTGAGAATGTGGATGTGAAAACTGAAAACATGGGGCAGGATCCTGTTGAAATCAAACCAACGCAGCCAGACGACAAGTAAGACCCAATCTACTATTTTTCATGTTGATGGATTTACTCCTAATTTGTTTTCTTTTTTTGCTGTCAAGTTTGACTTTTTGATAGTCTTAATGGCATCTATATGGTAGACTGATGGAGTATTTCTGTGCAGCACTACTTTTTCTGTTGGTCATGTCACTGATCAAGATAATGGTGAGAAAAAGAAAAAGAAAAAGAAGAAAAGAGTCCAAAAGAGTGCTGAGAATGCAAATGATGAAGAAGAAAAGAACCGATAAACTGTGGTAAACAAAGAGAAAAAGAACGCAAACAAGTAAGCGACCGTTAGATGGTTCAAAACGATAGTAATATTTTGGACACTTTCTATATTTTATTTGGTGATTTTGCTGAAAAAAAGCCTACAGTTTTTCTTTTTGAAATTGTTATTAATGTTCATGTGCTTATGTTTTTGCTGCATCTTTGTTGCTTTTGGGGGTACATATGTACAATGTCACTTATCAAAACATTTTTGAATCCCTCCTGGTTACAATTCTGCAGACACAAAAAGAGGCAGGTGGAGGTTTGGCTGGACTTAGACTGTGTTTGTTTTTTACTGACTCGGCCTCTGAATCTTACTTGGCCACCGACTCTGCTCGAGTTAGATGTCAGACTGTTTGTTTTTTATCACTGACTCGATCACTGACTCATACTGTTTGTTTTTTATTTCTGACTCGATCACTGACTCAGACCTAACCTCTGACTCAGATTCATTTGAGTGATTAAAACGAGACTGACTCGAAAAATGACAAAAAATATAAGTTAGTTGAGTCAGATCTGACTCAAAAAAATGTACCAAAAAAAAAAAAATCTGACTCAAAAAACAAACATATCGAGTCAGACCCAGTTGTAAAAGCAAACATGGTGCATATTTGTCTCTAGGTGGGGATGAGAATTAGTGAAAAATTGTAATTATAGATTCCACTATTTTAACAGCTTCTGATGGCTTGTATTTATTTACGGTTGTGACATAAGCAAAATCTTCATTTTCATACAACACTTGTGCACACTGGCTCAGTTAACCTAAGAATTCGCGTGAACTATGAATCCAATCATAGAGCACAAAGCTTCTTCCAAGGATCAATTGAAGAAAAGGATTTTGTTTTCCTCCTTGTAGAGTCTCTAGACTCATGTTATATCAGACGCTACTGATAATCTATGAATTTGAAGGTTTGGCTTAGTATTTTCCTCACCACCGTCATAATTATTTTCTACAAATATATCTGCCAATAAATGCTATGCTATAATCGTCGACGATGTGATTATGCTGCGTTTATGCGATCCGTAGGCAATTTTTATGTGACCATTATTGGCGGAAAAGTTCACTTGTTTATGGAAAAAATGGCAAGCACATCACACATGCAATTAGACTAGTAATTATGTGACCAGTCCACCGCTGGAAAACAAGGCGGACACTAAGTCCCCGTCACGGGTTCCCAAAAAACGGGTACCGGTTAATGCTAATTTTGACTGTAGAGAGATGTAGATCTACCCTGACTCAAGCTCAGCCACCATAGCGCTTGCCAGGACAAACTGAGAAGCTCGGCGGGTTGGGTTAGGCCGGACCCATCTCATCTCACTATAATAAAAGAAAGGGTCTTTTTCACCGGTTGACAATGAAATGACTAAGTTATCTTTCATTTTATTTTTTCATTTTTTCTTTTATTTTAGGTTTTTTTATAATTTTTCTATACAAGAGGGGCAAATGCCTATTTGTCCTGCACATTTCTATTTTTTTTTACCAAAACTAATTCTCAAGTCGATTCCCATCTATCCGAAATTCCAAACCATAATCAAACACAAAATAAAACCCAAAAATCAATTCTCCAATGGTATGTTTAAGAACAAACAAAAGTCCGTGCCAGTATGGCATCGGTTAGATACTGGTAAAACTAAAGAGATGGATAGGTGCTCATTCTAGGACTGAACATCACTTTGTTCTTTATCCGTGTCGTGTCGTGTCGTGTGGTCCTCCTCCTCTTCTTCTTCTTTTAACGGAAGGATTACGCCTTCAAAACAGAGGTAGTGTATTTCATTTGCTCTTTCATTTGTCTAATTGACTGACTAAAACCCTAAACACTCTTTTTTTCTTTCTTTTCTTTGCACTGAAACCATAAATCTGTCTAGGGTTTCCACTTCTCCGAGTCTAATCTTGGGTTTCCAGCTGTTTTCTTCAGCGGAGAATCGAAATTTCAAACAAGGGTAAAGGATCTCTTTTTTTGCTTTCATTTTATTGGGAATAGAATTTAGTATGGATTTTCAGCAAATGTGAATTTCAACAGTCAAATTCTGAGGAACCATGCCATTTTCTTGAGAATTTGTTGCTGCCTAGTATTATTTGGTTCAGCTAATTCTTCTTTTTCTTCATTGAATTGAAATGTGAAATGTGTAGTAGGAAGACCTGGTTTTAGGGATTCATTATATATCTACAAATGCTAGTAACCAAGTCACCTTGTTTCTGATATCTCAAAGAGTGGCCTCAGAAGGAATAGCTAGAATTTGGCATTTGATTACATTTTTTTTTTTTTAAATTCTTGATTGGTTTGGTATGAGCTAATCTTGTTGATCTCATTTCGCAGAACCTGTTTAAGGAAAGACATGATGGACTATGTGGCTTTGGAGGAGGATGGCAGCGAAGAGTGTTGTGTTATAGAAGATGTCGAAGAAGTTCCTATGGTTTTGGATGGCATGAACAAGGAAGATTCAATCGACTTATCTGCATGTGGCGGAATCACAGAACCAAGCACGGACCTGGAATTTGCTTCTGAAGATGACGCGAGGAACTTTTACAATGCTTATGCAAAGCAAATGGGGTTTAGGAAGGACAACTCAATCATTTCTCGGGAATTCTGTTGCTCTAAAGAAGGTTTCCGTAGGGATAAGCGAGCAAGAAAGGTCGATTCAAGTGATGATGCAAAAACAAGGAGAGCCCGACCCATCACAAGGGAAGGTTGCAAGGCAATGATGACCGTAAGGAGGCGGGATTCTGGAAAATGGTATGTCGCAAAATTAGAGAAAATCCATAATCATGAGTTAGTAACACCAGCTATGAGACATTTCCTGCGATCTCATCGACAGGAACATGAGCCACACAAAAGATTCAGTAGTAATCATGAATCACCAGGAATCAGCACAAAGAGTACAGGGAATCTCTTTACCGAGGAGTGTGGAGTGATTAATAAAGAGGGATTCCCCACCCAAGGCCAAAGTAATTTTATTGGGAAAGGACGGTTAAGCACCTTCGGTTTAGATGCACAAAGTCTTCTCGAGTTTTTTAAAATTATGAAAGCAAATGATCCTGGTTTCTTTTATGCAATACAGGTAGACGAAGAAGACCGTCTGAGCAGTGTTTTTTGGGTTGACACGAGGTCAAGAATATCTTACAATTGCTTCTCTGACGTGGTTGCGTTTGACTCAACATACCAAGTGAATCAATATAAAATGCCGTTTGCTCCATTCACAGGAGTAAATCATCATAAACAGTCCATATTGTTTGGATGTGCATTGCTCGCGGACGAGTCTGAGTCTACCTTTATCTGGCTTTTTAAGACATGGCTTGAAGCAATGTCCGGTCGGCAACCAGGGTTAATAATGACAGATCATGATATATCCATAAGAAATGCGATCGAGAAAGTTTTCCTTGAATCTTACCATCGATGTTGCAAGTGGCACATCCTGAGCAAGATGCCTGGAGAAATGGGACAGGTCTATGGTGCACTTCCGAAGACATTTCAAACTGAGCTTGATAAGTGCATTAACAAGAGTGAAACTATTGAAGAGTTTGAACTAGCTTGGGGTTCACTCCTTGATAAGTATAATCTTCTGGGAAATGTATGGCTTCAATCACTATATGTTGACCGTAAATTATGGGTTCCAGCATACTTAAGAGACACATTCTTTGCGGGAATGTCAGCAACTCAATGAAGTGAAAGTGTGAACTCACTCTTTGATGGCTATGTCAATGCAAGAACAACTTTACAAGATTTTGCAGAGCAGTATGAGAAAGCGCTGAATGATCGTTTTGAAAACGAAGCTCGGGCAGAATTTGATACATTCTACTCCAAACCTGTTCTGAAAACACCCTTGCCTATGGAGAAACATGCGGCAGATATATATACGAGAAGAATCTTCACGGTTTTCCAAGTTGAAATTTATGAGTCTCTCGTTCTTACAGTGAAGAAGAGTGTGGATGATGGGCCAATCACCACATATGAGGTAGCAAGATTCGACGAAGGACGTAAGGTATATTTTGTTGCATTTAATGAGTCGGAACAAGTAGCTATTAGCAGTTGCAAAATGTTCGAATCAGAAGGCATTCTTTGCAGACACGTACTCGCAGTTTTTAGAGCAACAAATATGTTTATTCTTCCGTCCCATTATATCCTGAAACGATGGACAAGAAATGCCAAGGACGAGGCTGTGTCGGATCTCTTACCCTGTGTTGAGTCTCAATCTGATTCTCCTAAGGCGAAGAACATGCAGTACAATATCCTTTATCAAGAAGCCATCAAATGTGCAGAGGAAGGGGTGGCATCA
>JAJJMA010011167.1:0-17029 GCA_023529015.1 Papaver nudicaule | reverse complement strand
TGATTTGGAACTCAAATTACACAAACTGAAAATGAATCTTTAATCATGTCCAGTATTTACTCCATGATCCAAATAAGTTATAGGACTCCAAGATCCACTTTGTGGCTCGAGCCTAAAAACATACTATTGATTGGCACATATGTTGTCTGTAACTCAACTTAGCCTATGTGATTCAAAATCTGATTCAAAATATTTGTTAGAACCTATAAAAGTTTCCTCCTAGTCAATCTACACTTTGTCTTTGCGACCAAAAGTTTGCCAGTGTGACCCAAAGGTGCAAACTGTAACTTACGGTCAGCAACTATGACCTATCTGACATGTACCCAAAGTTTTATAAATGATGCAAAATTTGGTATGGCGGACCAAAATCTGCTCTCGGAATTAAAAAAATTTGGGACATTTTCTCTGCAACTCATCCAAAAACTCTGGTCATTATAGAATCTACCTCTTGAACATAACTTTCCAACATTTCACGTCTCATCATTCCATGCATCAAATTCAATACATTTCTTTGGACAAACAGGAAACAGAAGGCTACTAAGAGCAAGCACTATGGTGCTCAAATTGTAGGTGATATTTCCACATTGTAGGTTAAAAAAAAAGAGGCAAAAAAGCAACACACAAGGCTTTGTCCACGTTTGTTATGATGCGTTTATGCGAACGTTGGACCAGATCCCACTTCCACCTAGGTTCGTCTGGTTAGCCCTGCAATACCAAGGAAGTAATGTCGACATTATAAAGCTGGTGACGAAATTTGGAAGTAATAATATCTAAGGAGATTTTCGAAACTCAGGACACGATTTCGAATTGAGATCTTTCCCAGGGATCATATTTGGTAAGCACCACATTTCGAATTAAATCGAAATATAAAAATATACCTATAGATATTATTTTTTTTGATTGCTCTTGGCTAAAAATGTTTCAAAAATATATTTTCTTTATGAAATATATTTTTCTTAAATGTAAAATGCTAGAGTATTAGTTCTCATTAAAAGCTATGAGACTAAATGGGGAATTTCGAAACTATTATGTAAATGTGCTTTGTGGAATTTCCGAAATTAAACTTTGCCTCATTTCAAAGCTAAAGCCTTAGTCAATATAAATAGGAGTGGTATCTCTCCTAAAAGCTTTATCCTCTAACCAAGATCTTCTTCGGAATTGTTAGCTTGTGTTGCCGCTTTTCTTTTCAGTTACCTTTGAGCTTTTGCTCTCGGTCTAGAATTGCGTGTAAGTCTTCTCTTGGGATCGAGAAGCCTAGAAGTACCTCTTACGGGAAACTAGTTTATGTGTACTAGTCTTCTTTGTATTGTACTTGTGTTTTGTTCTATCACGTCTATCAAACCTAACAATCTTGTTTATTCTAAGGTATTTCTCTTCGTTGTGATTAGAACATACTCTTTATCTATTAACCTGGATTTGTCAGCAAGTCGCTTTCGGTTTGTGTGCCTAACCTATAGATTTTGAGTGGAATCAAGATCACTGTTATTTGATTTGTTCTTTGCAGGTACACTGTTCTTCACGGTCATATCATATCGTACTTGCTACACCTATCTACTTGATTCCAACTGGGACGACAAGGTTGCTCTTTCGGGAGTTTAGGTTTTGAAACCTTGATCGATATCTCAAGGTGTTTATTGCCTAAGTAAACTCAATATCCTCGTTCTTGGTGTGAAACGACTTTGGTGAAATATTTGTAAGTTACCAAGGATATCATCTAGTGATTTGACCTGCCGATATTTGGTTGTTGTCCAAAGGTTGTAATCGTCCGATTGGAGGTCGGGTAGCGATAGTCCTCGCGACGGGCTGTGTTGCGTAAGACAGTAAAGGACGTCTGTTTGCGTAAGGGATTACATGTGCGTGACCACCTTGATGTGGTTGGAGGCGTAGGAATACTGAGGGGAAATCTTTGTGACTAATAGTCGTATTAGGGTCATATTGTCTGCACCAGCTAGTCCGAAGTCTGAGAGTAGGTGTGTTGGCGGCTTAATTCTTAAGAGTATTCAAAGCTGGACTAGGTCCCGGGGTTTTTCTACGAGTTTGTAGTTTCCTCGTTAACAAAATCTTGTGGGTACTTTACTTAATTTCCGCATTATATTTGATCCATCTTATATAATTAAAGTATCGTACTTGGTTGGTTGACATAGTATTTCGGATTTTGTATTGACTCCCTTGTGTGAATCAATCAGATCTGAAGGAGATTCTTAAACGAGTAAATGATTTACTTTAAGAAATTGACAGAAATCAGAAGACATCGTCATCAAAATCTGGTACTGAATACAAAGATTCTTCAAACAGCTCGGAAGGAAGTAAACATTGTAAGTCTTCTTGTTTCCCTTATTCATGTCAAGGAAATATTGACACAACCCGGTTATGCAATATTGTCGTTTCTAAAAGGATTACTCAACCCCGTAAGAAATCATATAATACACAATCTCATATTGTGTCCCATCATGCAAAGCCTGCCACATAATTATAGGTAGTGTCATAGGATGTTGTTGTTGTAGAACTAGGATAACCTTCGTAAATCATTTTTAGATTAATAGTAATAAAATCTTTTTAAAAAAAAATACTTGGGATTTTTTTTATTTATTGCACATATGAGAAACCTTGAGATAATAGGTTCGAAAATCTTTTGATTTTTATATTTCGGAAATTGCCTTTTACAAAAATTTTCCTTATTTTCCTAAAATAAAAATTAAAATTGTATATATATAAAGGCAACTCCCAATTCTCATAGCTTCGAAACACCCTTCTTATTTTCGAAATCACATGACCAGTTCTATGACAAAATATCTTGAAGATTGTGATCCTGTCAAAAGAAGTTTCGGTCTAGTTTACTCTCGAAAGAAGATGAAGAACTTCCCAGTAGACAGTCATACCGAAACATGCAATCTGTCTACATGATGTAGGAAGTCTAAGTTAAACCTTGCTAGTGCTTCTCTTCGATTGAGTAATGTTGAAACAGAATCTGACACTCTAAAAGACGAATTTGTCTCTCCTTCTGACGTCAGAGGAGAACTTTTTGAAGAGATGTTGAGTACTCAAGGAAAAATCTTCTTTCTAAAAGAAAAACTTGCTACTACAAAAGATATGCTCGATCAGATTTATTCCTTGAAGAATCATGATCATCAATCCCAGAATTCCAATGAGATTGTTGAAAGTGATAAATCGTGTCTCTGATAATCTGTTCTCTACTTTCGTTAATCAAAGATAGGTGCAAGAAGCATATGCAATAGTTTGAGTCTTCCCATGTTTCGAAAATATTATGAATAAAAATAAAGAATATTAGTAGATTCTTTTTTTTTTTGTTATTTTAATGTTTCGTAAACATTAAATAATATTTATTATTATTTACTTGCGTCTGATTCGAATTTGTTCATGATAAATCAATAAAAAAAAGGTAAAAATATATGTGTGTGTATGTTGTATTTGTTTACGCAGTTTCGAATCAATTTTATGAAAAATATAAAAAGTAGAAAATTAAAAAAACCTAAAGAGTACGTTTCGAATGCAACATAGAGTTAATATTTTCGAATCTATTATGAATATATGTTGCAGGTTATCAAGATAATTCCTTTATCTCTTATGGAGTTGATCTGTATTGTTTTAATATCTTGATACCAGGGCCTCCTTATGTTTGTGGTTGTTATGTTTGTACTAACATTTGTGTTGCAGGTATGAGTATAACTATGTAAGGAGGATATGGATTTTATGCTAGTCACAATACTATTGGATATCCTTGTGTCTTTTAGACTAGGAGTTATAGTATATGCATAAATCAATGGTTTTGGTATAATCTAGTATGACTACGGACGTGTTCGAAAACCCAAAACCTAGTTTAAGTCTTTCTCTGGTAAAGACTTTTCCGTTGTTCTCATGTCCGAGGGAATGACAACCAACGGGGGAGAGTTCTTTTGTGAACTTGTGCTTATATCTTTAGGGGAGCGTGGTTGTGGAATATATATAGGGAATATAATTGTTATTTGCTTATATTTTTTGTATTTCCTGACAGGTTGCTTGAGCTTATCATTATATATATATTTTGTGTAACTTGTCGAAATGTTGACCCGTGTGATTGCGATCATTCTTATATGTTGAATCGAGTTCTCTGAACTTGAGCATTTATCTCGTACCCAGATATTTTCGAGACCCTTTGTCAATTATTTTTGACAAAAAGGGGGAGAAATATTGATAGCTTGACTTCGGTCAGTGCTTGGTCTTTGACAAAGCAGTGTCATATGGGGAGAAAAATGCCTGCGCGTATATTGAAAAATGAATGAAAGCATGAACTAAGGGGGAGTAACACTTGATGTTACTAGCACTGTAGACTTTCGCGTTTTGCTGCAGGTGATAACAATACGTCGGAGAATGATAGACATCCGAACTTACATTCAGGGGGAGTAAGTGTATTGGTTATCAGTATTTGTCAATAGTACATATATTGTTTGCAGACTGACATATTTTGCAGGTACTATTGGTGTGTTGTCAAGCTAAGTAGAAGAACTCGAAGCGTAGAACTTATGTTTGAAATTTCTCGTTCATCTATGTAAAGAGTTTTTGTCACTAAAATTGACCAAGGGGGAGATTGTTAGAGCATGGCTCGGTCAACCTCACTAAATGTTGGTATGTCAAGCTTAGTTGTCAACTTTAGTGATCAAAACTCGACCACTAAATAACACACAATTAGGTGAAGTCATATGAGAGAGTTAGCTTTAGGTTGTGGAAGATTTTGGTAGGATTTAGAATCACTAATTTAAGAGTTGAAGAAAGACTGAAGATCAAACGAAGACATCCGGATTCATCATTCAATAGGTTAGTGAATCTAAATAACGCGATTCCATTATCTTTTACACTTGTGCTACAAAAGACATAAACATAACTCTCAGCTTGAGCTTTACGTTATGACTTGATCACTTGTGATCAGTGTGTCTTATGATAACTCCGCTTTACCACTTGTGGTATTAGTGTTGTAGTTATGACATTCCAATATTGCTTAAAGCTTTCTTTTCTTCTCCGTCTCTAAGTTAATATAAATGTTTTTTCTAAAACCTTTTCGAGTTGGATATAGCAATGTGATGTTATCTCGGTAGTACTTACGAGATTTGATCCATCACAGTATTGTGTCTCTTCTTACCTAACTCTATGATTTACGAAGGCTATCCATCAAAGTATTTTTATCTCGGTAGTACTTACGAGATTTGATCCATCATATGATTTACGAAGGTTATCCTAGTTCTACAACAACAACATCCTATGACATTACCTATAATTATGTGGCAGGCTTTGCATGATAGGACACAGTACGAGATTGTGTATTATATGATTTCTTACGGGATTGAGTAATCCTTTTAGAAACGACAATATTGCATAACCGGGTTGTGTCAATATTTTCTTGACATGAATAAGGGAGACAGGAAGACTTACAATGTTTACTTCCTTCCGAGCTGTTTGAAGAATCTTTGTATTCAGTACCAGATTTTGATGACGATGTCTTCTGATTTTTGTCAAGTTCTTGAAGTAAATCATTTACTCGTTTAAGAATCTCCTTCAGATCTGATTGATTCACACAAGGGAGTCAATACAAAATCCGAAAGACTATGTCAACCAACCAAGTACGATACTTTAATTATATAAGATGGCTCAAATATAATGCGGAAATTAAGTAAAGTACACACAAGATTTTGTTAACGAGGAAACTACAAACTCGTAGAAAAACCTCGGGACCTAGTCCAGCTTTTCAGATGTAAAAGTTAGATATATGATGTAAAAGGATAAGCCATAACATTACGTTATTTTCAGATTTCTAGACAGCTTGCACGTCGTCCATTCATAAAATCACCCAGGCCAGCCTATATTCGGTAAAATACCAAAATTTTAGTATGTTATAGGGAACTCACAGAGGAAAAACTTTCGTGAAGGAAGCTCCCCCTAATTGTTCACGGATTGGGCTGTAAAAATCGTCCTTCAAGGAAATTCGTAATCTGCCAGATTTCCGAATTTGATTAGGAAACTAGAGTATTATGGACTCAATAAAGTCCATAATCATCTAGGACTTGGATCAGCGGGATCCATAAGTATAGGGGAGGCTAGGGAAAGAGATATTTTAGCTCTAGGGAGGCAAGGATAGCCGTGAGCAAGAGAATGGCCATGGGCCTCCATGAGTACGAGCTAGGGATAGTTATGAGGCCTCCACAAAATTAAGCGAGGGACAGCCATAAGGCCCCCATAAATTAGGCGAGGGACAAGCATAAGGCCCCCAAGAGTTTAGCCAAGGCACGACCTTGGGCCTCCAAAGGTTTGGCGAAGGCATGACCGTGGGGCTTCTAGAGTTTAAGCAAGGGGATGCCGTGGGCATCCAAGAACTAAGCAAAGGGGAATGCCGTGGGCATCCAAGAACTAAGCAAGGGGAATGTCGTGGGCATCCAAGAACTAAGAAAGGGGATGGCGCAAGGACCCCAAGAAGTTAGGCAAAGGGAGATGTCGTGGGCATCCAAGGAACTAGGGCAAGGAGTGGCCGTGGGCATCCAAGGACTAGGGAAAGGGATGGCCGTGGGCCTCCAAGGACTAAGGCAAGGAGATGGCGTGGGTACCCAAGGAGTTAGGCAAGGAAGATGCCGTGGGCATCCAAAGACTAGGCAAGGGAGATGTCGTGGGCATCCAAAGAGGTGGCGTGACTTGCCTAGGGTATGGCTCGAGCATGAGCTAGGCTAATGCGCATGCATAGGTATTTTTAACGTGTAGGCTAGGGATATGGACCATGCTACTAGGCTAGGGTCGTGAGATATCAAAATATGGCTAATGGAAACCAAATATCTCTATTGTACAAATAAATCCATACCTTGTCTCGAGCTATTCCAGGATGCCAGAAATTGATGCAAAATTACTCCTGTGACCTCCTCGCCAAAAACCACCATCAACAATCACTAAAGTTGACAACTAAGCTTGACATACCAACACTTAGTGAGGTTGACCGAGCCATGCTCTAACAGGTTGGCACTTCTTCATTACGACAACCTTCGACCTCCTCAAGTGGCCCTTCGGTTCCTATGAGCTTTTCCCATATGTATTATTCCGAGGAAGAGATTCAGCAATTCATAGAGCTATGCTCGCGATCTAGTCCTTTTGCTGAAGATATTTCTAATCATTTGAAGGCGTATGCCAAGGATCCCCTGAATCGTCAGCCGGATGCCTCTCTTACTACCTTTGTTTCACAAGTTTTCTCTGGTGTTTGGCATGTCAATACCCTAGACTCGGAGTGGACCAAGCACAAAGCATTTCTCGAAGCGGTAAGTATTCGTGTTTTACAGTTGCATGTTTTTGCCTCTGCTATTTGCTTAGCAGCGTTTTTTTTCTTTTTGCAGGGTTATCACCATGGGTTGTACTTGCTGAATTTGTCTAGGTCTCGAGGGAAAGAGATTGCTCGTCTCGACAAGGAGCTGGTGGACTTGCGTCAGGAGAAGGATGGTCTTTCGAATGAGCTTGAGAAGAGTTGGGGTAGGATAATCTCTATTAGTTTTTCTTGAATTTTGCTTTTGCCTGGTTACTGGAACTGACATTTTATTGCTTGTAAACAGGAGATGTGATAGATTTGGGAAAGCAACTCAAAACCGTTGCTGGTGAACGAGATACCTTTTCTGCAAACTTAAAGACCCAGAGCGAACTGGTTTCGAAGCTGGAATTACAGCTGCAAAATAAAGAGAATGAGTTTGAGTTGCTGAAGAAGAGCCATGATGATAGGGGAAAGGAGATCGATCTCGCTAATGGGAAGGTTGCCTCGCTAAATCTGCATGCAGACGGGGAGCCTGAGAGAACAGCTATGTTTAGTCGTAGGCATACTCGTGGCCTTTTTAGGAAGTTTGGAATGCAGCCTCCATTTTACCGTAATGGCACGAGTGATCCTGATGCTTCATTGGAGTATGATAAGGTGTTGATTTCTCCTGAAGAGGTTCAGGCTATAGTAGCACAAATGATAGAAGAGAGAGATGGGATTGAAGAGGTTGAAGAAGAAGTAAGTGAAGAGGACATTGTTGACAATGCTGGTGAAGATGGAGACATGGGCGAGGAGGAAAATTCGGTGGAGGAGTCTGGAGGCGAGAGGCCAATTTTAGAGGAAAAAGTGGTGGATGTTGATGGCGTGTCAAACCAACAAAGTTAATACTCTTACTTCACTTAATATAAATTAAGCACAGTAGCAAGAATAAGTTCGTTCCACAGAGAGAGGTATGGTTTATCAGTTGTATTTGAAAACTTAAGAGTAACCAGGGGGGGGGGGGGAGAGAGGAAATACTGGTCAAGGGTTTCATCTTCAATCACCAAACATGTTCATCAATCGATCAGAGTTAACATTCAATCTTTCTCATACCAGTAGCCCTAGAGTACCCCATCGAGAGTATACTCCGGTAAATTCCTTATATCATTGCATACCATAACGATGAATATGCAAATACTACTCAGAGAATAACTCAACGCAACGTGCAATCAAGTTCAACTCTCCAAGAGCTTTAGGTTCTATGAATTAGGCTAATCTATGCAACAGAAATACACTATTCAACATAGGTCAAGCTTCTACATATGATTTCTAAAAGCTACCACCACTTTTGAAATCATATTGTGCTACTTGTGACAGGGTTCTTTGACTATTTCGTATCTCAAAACCCTAATCTAGCTATAGATATGCTTTCGTAAACAAATAAGAAAACGATCATATTGCAATACATCAATCATGCAATTATTAAACACAGTAAAACATGAACGACAAGAGATTTCATGAATAACAATAATTGACCAGCCAGATTGATTAATATGTTTGAAATTTCAGACTACATCCCATAACCAATACGAAATTTAGCTACACATCACCATGGAGTTCACAATAACCACAATCAAGAGAAAGAAAACTCTAAACCAAAAGATATTCGAAATCAAACCAAAACAGCAACCAAGATGCTGCTGGTGCCCTTCTATGCTCTGCAAGTACTGTTGGATATTGGTACAAGTACGGTTCAGGTCCAGTTCTTCTCTTCTCCTTGACTGTATGGATGGTGGAATTTTGCTGTGGTGTAGGTGGTGATGAATGGAGATTGGTGCTGTTGTGGAGTGGTGGTGATGATGGCTGGACTGTGAACCTGATGGTGTTGTTGTAGCTGTGATGTAGGTGGAGAGGACTGGTGGTGATAACAGAAGAGGAGCAAAGCTCCTCTCTGTTGAGAGGTAAACTGTGAGGCGAGAGAGCAGTCGAGAGATGTCTTTTCCTGTAACTCTTAGGTCTTCTTTTATAGCTACTTATTGCTGCCGACTTGGATTTGGCGTAAACCCCAGCTCCTGATTTCTCTCCACTTCTAAAAATACTTCTTAATCTTCACCATTCATCTTCAAAACACGGACGACAGCAACACAATTTTCTCCATATCTCGCTGGCCAAATTCAGTCCAAATTGGACCCAAATCACAACAGACTTAAACCCATTCTTGGAGTCCCTATTAGCTTCGAAATCAGGCCTTAAGACCCACCAGAACTTGACCAGAACCATGGTCTAGCCGCAGAACAACCTTGGAAGCAACACAATCACAGAACTGGTGGTTCAGGTAATCTGACAAACACCTTGTGCCTCTGAGCTGACATTGGCAGATACGAGTTTGATTTGTTCTTCCGACCTCTATAATTCTCCTTCCCTGAAAATATACAATCATACAAGCACAACCCACATTCTAAATCCATTCATAATTAACTTGAAGCTCAATTTCAGTCTCCATCAATCACCATGAGAAACAACAGCAGAAACTCTTCTTCCCTGTTTTTAGCTTCAGTTTCTAACCCCAGAATCCAACTGAATTGTACCCAATTTGGTCTCTTCAAACCCATTGTGAAAACCCCATCGACCTGGGCTAAACTGGCAGCAGGAGTACTCTTTCTCCATTCTCTGTTCTCATCCCAACCTGGTCTGTAACCATCGTCCCTTATTTCTTTGTCTTCAAAATGGCAAACCACAACTCGCACCCACGGCTTGGCAGACCTGGCAGTGGTAATCTTGGTGCAGAAACTGGTTTTGGTGCGTGGAGACTGGAACCGCAACAGGTTGCAGATAAACATCGAGGAAGAACCTGAACTGACTGAGAATTCCAGCGGGTCTGTTTGTATGTGGCAAATAGTGGCCCGGATCTGAAGACGTTGTCTGCTCGAGTAATCTGTAGCTAATCTTCAGCGGCTGCCTCGAACTGATATTGCTGGTGCTCCAGTAATTTTAGTCTGAGCTCAAATGGCTGCTCCTGTAGTGGTCCTGGCTGCCTCCAGTGATCCTTACAGCTAGTTGCCCTTTAACGATGACTTGACTCCAGTTATTACTTGTCCACGAAATGACTATTTTGCCTTTTTTCTCCATATGACTCCAAAACACCTACAAAATGCAAAAGAAGCGTAAAACGCAACTAATACAACAAAAATAGCAAAGAAAGCGTAATCAATGAATACTTTAGAGAGGTGTTTTTGACACCTATCAGATGTGCATATGACAAAGGGCGAGAAGCAAAATGAAGAAAGTGGTGTGTTGGAAAATAAGGAGAACGGGAATCAAGGTGAAAAGGTTGAAGCCGAGGAGGCGACTGAGGAATTTTTGAAGAATTCTGTCGAAACTTCTGGCTATGGTGATGGGAAGGGCACTGAATCCGTTAGTCAGGTTGTTATACATGATGTCGAGGGTGTCCCAAAAATAGACGATGCCGAAGTTAAGGAGGTTGTTGAAGATACCGCATAGAAGATGTTACATTCCTTCTGCTATCTTTTTGTACCTTCCTCTTTTCTTGTCTGCATTATAGAAGCTTTGCATTTCTTTTTGTTGTGTTTTTTGTTTCCTTCTAAACTATGTACTACTGAGCATTTTGCTCTCTTTTTCGTAATGAAGCTGTTTTTTCGTAACTTGTTTTTCTTTGGTATATACTGTTTGTCGAACAACTCGTGATCATGCACGAAGTTTACCTTTCAAGTTCTAGGCTCCTAAGGTTACTTAGAGCGCGACTCCCGGGCTTACTTCGATGTGGGAGATAGTCAACCAAGCTAGTGGGGGCTTACGGATCACCCTTCCCAAAGGCTTTGAGCTACTTGCCTGGTTTAAAGCAAACATTGTCTATCGAGACCATATGTACCCATTTTGCCTCGGTACATTAGGTGGGTATCGAAGATATAAGGTATCTTCCGAGAGGACATAGTGGTGTCCTGATAACCCATTTTAGCCCAAGTAGGAAACTTATGGTGGGCAGCTTCTATTCTGGGTCTCGATAATAAAATAACACGATGGGGGAGTGCCGGTCAAGTCTAGAGCTTAGACATGGTACTGTTCTCTTATCGCGGCCTAGAGTTCGACCCTTGTTCTCGATCGTTCCTCTTCGAAGAACGTTTTGATACTTCGAAGGAGATCCCTCGGCTGCGTAACTCGCCTATCATTCCCGTGAATATAGGCTAATTAGCTGCCTCGGGGTTCCATCCGCCCTAAAGGCGGATGTTAATCCCATTTATCATCCACTCGACGCCTCAAAAGAGAGGTTCTCATGGTCGTATGGTAGTGGGTCCAAATGTCACTAGCTTATACAACTATGATGCAAAGTACCCACCGCTAACGGGGTATCTTGTGGGTATAGGACTGTGCCATGCAACTCGTAGGGCCCTTACGGTTACATGTACATCATCTCGGTGCCTACTGCTCGAGGACTTTTATAATGATTTGCATCAGGGCCTTGGCATCAAGGCCTTTAATTTCATTGCGTCAAGGCACTAAGGGAGATATGGCATCATGGCCCGTTTTTTTATATGGCCTCGAGGCCTTAAGAGATGTGTCTAATCTGGTAGGGTCTGGAGTTTGAGTCAGGAGAACCGTACTGTGCCTATTCGAGTAGGATTTGGAATTTGATCCGAGATATAGTATATCGAGAAGTAAAAGAATTCTTTATTCGAAGATTGATAACGAGGTACATTATTTTTATGAATAATACTTTCGTATATATTTCGCATTCCATGCATTTCCGAGCCCCATACCATCTTTTTCATCGATCAATTTGTATGCACCTTTCCCTGCTACTTGATGTACTTTAAGAGGTCCTTCCCATGTTGGTTCCAGCTTTCCTGCATTTCCCTTTTGGTATGGTGGTATTTCTCGTAACACCAACTCGCATGGCTGAAATTCCCTTTCGATATCTTTTTTGTTGTATCCTCGGGCTAAACCTTGTTGATAGTTAATGGTGTGCTGGAGAGCGTCTTTTCTGGCCTCTTCGAGATCATCTAGCTTTACATATATTAAATCAGCTGTGAGGTTTTGCTCCCATGACTTGTATTTATCCGTTGGTATCATTATTTCGGTGGGAAGTACTGCCTCTGTCCCATATGTGAGGTGAAACAGAGTCATTCCTGTTGCTTCTCTTCGGGATGTTCGAAATGCCCATAGCACGTTGTGCAGGTGTTCGCACCATTCTTTTTTGTGGGGTAAAACCCTTTCTTTTTTTTCCAGATTATCTCCGATTGTTTTGTTTGTTGCCTCTGCCTGGCCGTTAGTTTGTGGATATATTGGAGTTGAATTTCCCAACCTTACGTTGTATTGGTTTAGCAATTCTCTAACATCAACACTTAAAAAATTCTTTGGCATTATCCGAGACTATCTCGGCAGGGACTCCGAATCGACATAATATATTTTCCCAAAAGAAGGTGAACACATCTCGGCTTATGTGATCTTTAGAGCTTTAGCTTCGATCCATTTTGAGAAGTAATCAGTTACCACGATAATGTACTTTCATTGTCCTGTTCCAGGAATGAATGGTCCAACGATGTCGACCCCCCATTTGGCGAAAGGCCACGGGCTTAACACTGAGCTTAGATTTGTTACTGGTGCATGTATTCTCTTGGCAAATCTTTGACAAGGGTCACACTTTCGAGATATGTCTTTTGCATCGGCATGCATGTAGGGACAGTAATAACCTTGGGCTTTGGTTCTCTGATCTAGGGCTCTTGCTCCACTATGAGTTCCTGCCTCACCGCTGTGTAGTTTTGTCATCAGTGTTACGCCATCTATCCGATGAACACATCTTAATAGTGGACCCAAGAATGACTGCCAGTATAAAACTCCATCTAGGATTCTGTAATTTGCTGATCTACTTATGATTTTATGTGCTTCGAGGGTTGCTTGGTAATTCCTTGGTCTCCAACTATTTTTTTTTATTGGTACTCTCCAGTCTTCGACTTCGTCTTGGATTGTCATTACGAGCTCCTCCCCTATGTCCTCTATATATTATTTCCTTACTCCTCCCCTATGTCCCCTATATATTATTTCCTTACTCCTCCCCTATCGATAGAGATGACGTCTGGGTCTGTCATTTTTGAGGCAATAAATGCCAGAGCGTCCGCATGTCTGTTATCCTTCCTGCATATGTGTCGAATTTTTAGGTGTGATATCTTTGTCATTAATCTCCTTGCCAATTTTTTGTATTTTGATAATGAATCGTTTGACTGGTAACTGTCATCGAGCTGTCGAACTACGAGATGAGAGTCTGTTGTTATCCTCGCCTCTTGGATTTCCATTTCTAAAGTGTGGATCATTGCCTCGTATTCTGTCTCGTTATTTGTTGCCTCGAATTCCAATCAGAGTGCTTATACTGTTCGCTTTCCTTCTGGCGAAGTGAAGACTATTCAAATTCCTCGAAAATCACCATTTACTGATCCATCAATAAATACTTCCCAACACCGAGGGTGACATCGCTCTAGGAGATCTGTTGGTCCATCTTCTTCCTCGATTCCCAGTATTGGATCTTCTTCGTAATTTTCTTCGATAGGGAATTAGGCTAAAAAGTCAGTTATGATTTGCGATTTTAATGTCGTTCGAATTTCGTAGACCACGTCATATTGGCCTATTTGGGATTTCACTTTGCAATTCTTCCCGCTGCCTGTATGTTTTTAAGAACATATTCAACTTGTGTTTTAGTTAGTACAATGATTTTATGAGACTGGAAGTGAAAAAGCGGGGATACCGAGATACACCACCAACTTTTAGTTTTCGTGAACCTAGTTGATTACAGTTGTTTGAACGATCTCACAAATCAATATTCAAACAACAACCTGAGTATAGTTCAGAGAACCGAACCCTAACAAGAACGTAGTTCTCAATAGAGATGGATTCACTCAAAGGTTATGAATCAACAAACTTGCAATTACTTCTATTATATAGATCAGAGAAAATATAATGCGGAAGGGAAAAGTAATGCAAGACACCAGAATTTTGTTAACGAGGAAACTACAAACCTAGCAGAAAAACCCCGGGACCTCGTCCAGATGTGAACACCCTTGGTATGAACGGTATACAGACGCTGGCCTACTCTCAGACTTCGGACTGGACTGTATCGAGACTAAATTCACCCTACAAGCAATTCAGCTACCAATGTGCTCTTACGTCTCTTGGCTCCCGCAGTAGCCTACGTACTTGATTCCCCTAGCTGACGTCCTTTACAGGCCTAGGAGTTGCTCAACTTCCCTTCGTGAAGACTAGCGCTACCCTGCCTCTAACAGGACGCCTAAAAGTATCCAAGTAATTAAACGAGAATACGATTGTGATTTCCTTTAGACTTAAAGTCAAGGTTAATGGAAATCGATATGTTGAATAGGGCTTATTGATCTAGCCTAAACAACTTTACCTCCGAACGCGAGACGAACTTAGTATGAAACCTAGTTCGTGATTTGCGTTTGGGAACTTCTAGGGTTTACGATAGAAGATCAACCTTACGAAGTTTCTATCAAATCTCGGTCGTGATAAGATTGAAAGAATTCAATCGACCCAAGATACAGGATGGAATTTTACTTCCGACCTGTGTTTCACGATCCTCAAGTGAAGTCTTTTCAATAGACGTAGTCCTAAAAGGACTTCGAGATGACGACCAACCTTTATGCAAGGATACACAGATGTGTAGAGGATTGACATTGTATCTTGCAGAAGGTCGTCTATTTATAGTGATCACCAAGGGAGGCTTTGCTTAAAGTTTAAGCAACCTTGAGTAGGGCTCAAGCAAGTTCCGGAACTAGGAAAGTCCATAGCTTGAATACCCATTCTCAATCTTCTAAGAACTTTGGACTAAACCAAAAGTTAAAGAAGACTCAACCTTGTTTGAAGGTTCGCGACTTCTGGTCCAATGCTTGTTTGGACATCGATTTGCGACTTCTGGTCCAAATACTTAGTTTGAACATCGCTTGGATTAAGTTGTTGAATTCCATGGGCCAAGTCATGACAAGTCCGAGAACTAATCATGTCTAGACCGAAAACTTCAAGATATGGAAGTTGGAAGTTTTCGCATGGCTTATGTGTACGCGTTCATGAACGCATTCATAGAGTAGTCCATAGAGTTCAGGAGAATTCAGGAGAATTCTTGAACTTGTATGAACGCGTTCATACAGACTTAGCTCGTTCTCTGAAATCCCATAATCAACATATGTACGCGTTCACCGTTGGGGTTATTTCAAGAGACAACTCAGCATACTCTACCTATACAAATTATCACAAGTGTGACAAATGCAAAGGCGAAAATCCTAGAATACCTTCGGATCATATAAACAACATCATAAACTATTGGTATGATAAAAATGGTAAAAACGATATGGAAAGGGAATACCTTTCTAACCTTCAGCGAGGAAGTTAGGATTTATCAAGTAGTAAGCTTCGGTCTTCGTCTTCATCAGTCTTCATCTCAATTACCTAGAACTATCCTAGTCCGAGTTGTAGAGTAAACTTATCAAGGATTGTGTTTTTGTCTCAAAAACTTGACAACTGACTTGAGATAGCAACATCAGTGGGTTCAACCGAGCTATGCTCTAACAAGAAGTATGTCCGAAGATTTTGGGTTGCTACCACCAATGCGAGTATGAGTTGCTCCATCTTGGTGTAGTTTTTTCGGCCTGAAAGAGTGTCTAGCTGATATAGTATACCGACTTTTCTTCTCCTCTGGCGGTTACGAGCACTGCACTGATGGCATCCGAATTGGCCGCAATGTAGAGTCTCAAGTCTTCATCTTTTTCCGGACGTTGTAGAGCTGGTAAACTTGCTAGGTAATTTTTGATTCCTTGGAATGCGGCTTCCCTCTCGTCTGTCCATACGAATTTTTCTCCTTTTTCAGAATGCTAAAGAAATTTTTACATCTATCCGAGGATCGAGCAATGAATCTGCTAAGGGCTGCTAGCCTTCCGTTTAGTGCTTGTACATCTTTTATCGTTGTGGGTGATGGCATTTCTCGGATTGCTTGCACCTTCGATGGGTCTGCTTCGATGCTAGTTCTCGAAGTGGGTGTGGGTCCTTGAGACATGCTTTGTTCAAATTGCTGAAATCGATGCAGATTCGTACTCCTTTGTTTTTCTTCGGAACTATAACCATATTCGAGATCCAGTCCGCATATTGGATTTTTTTGATATTTCCTGTCGCAATCATCTTGTTGAGCTCGGATTCCACTGCCTCCTGATATACGTCTGCTAGCTTCCTTCGCCTCTGCTTGAATGGTCGTACTGAAGGGTTTATGTCTAAATGGTGACATGATAAGCTTGGGTCAATTCCTGGCATCTCACTCATCCTCCAAGCAAATACGTCTGCATATTCTTTTAGCAAGCTTTCCAATTTCGCACGATGTTCCTCTCCCATTAATGTTCAAATTTTCACGATTTTCGGCTCCTAAATGGTTCCAATGTTCACGTCCTCGGTAGGCTCTGTCGGGGTAAAGTTCAGTGTTTCCTCCTTCAGAGCTTCTTTTGTAATTGCCTAACTGTCTCCCTTGATTACTTGGTTGATTTCCTTGTCGATCATTTCCGTTTTTTGTTGTCTTTGTCGCTCCCTTCGATTACGCCTCACATACCTTTGTTGCTCGATATTGAAAAAGAAGGGGTACCGAAATACTACCAACTTTTCGTTTTGGCTCGTGAGTCTTATGGTAAAGAGTTTGGACGATCTCAAAAATCAATATCCAAACCTCTAACTTGAGTAATCTCAACAGTTAGGTAATAACGTACTACTTGGTGCTTTAAT